>JAHFZB010000104.1:121389-193178 GCA_036884735.1 Huso huso
CACTGTTCACACAGACAGGAGTCAATGCTACGACAAAGCTGAGCCAACAAGGATATGCAGTCATTATTTGTAATGCATACATTAACCTACTGGCCCAGAAACTACAGTCATAGTGTTATCTGATAAAGACCAGCCACCAGACGGATTGAAGTAATGTTCAGTGTCTGTCCCATGCTAATGTAATTGCTGTAGTTCCTGCTTACATTTTCCAGCTGCACGATACATCCACAAAATAAAAGATTTACATCATGACACCAGAGCTGAAATGCAATCACTGTACTGTACAGTCTATGTTCTTCTGACAATCACACCTTGTTGCACTTGACCCCTGCCAGAAGTTACACGTTCAAATCTAAGCATATTCAGTGTATCTAAATGCTGTCTTGCTGACTTGGACATGAAAATGGAATAACTGGTAAGCTTGGTTTAATGTCAGTTTGAATAAACCTCCAATACCTTATATGGGGCAAAGTGGCCAAGTGTAATAATGCAGTAGCCTTTCTTCTCTGGAGGCCTGGGTTCAAATCCAGCTTAAATCACAAGTGAAATGAATATTGTGATCATAACTTTGGAAAACCACTAGATAATTCACCAAAATATCCATTATGCACATTGCAGGCAAGTTAAAATAGGTATATAGTTCACACAACTCCATTAAGTTTAAGACTACTCCTTTAAGTCAAATTAGATTCTATTTTTTATAACTAATCATCTTGACATCTTTCACCAGTCAATCAGTCTACAGAACTGATTTGTAATTTTAGGGTGTGGTATTGAGATCCGCCATTGTTTAGATTGTTAAAACAACAAACCACCTGGTGCTGTTAAACAGGTGCTACACCTCATAATCAGGAGCTGAAAGAAGGACAAACATGATTGTTGTTAGAGAGGGTGTGCGACTGCCTGGAGGTCACATGGATGAATGGCCAGAGCTAGCAAAAAGGGTAGAGATGTGACATAAAGCATGTTTACAGGGATGGAAACGATGAAAAGAAGGATTTACCTCAAAGGCAGCGTAAAGATATTGATGCAGGTCCTGTGGAAACAGAAACTAAAAGACAAAGGATAGAACAATTGAAAGTGCAGCAAATGCAATTAACAACCAAGTGCTGCTGAAATGCAGTATCACTGTACATTTTATTTATGTAGTATATTAATAGCAACATGAGTGAACAAGGAATTGATATATCAAATTGATCATGCATGTTACATTTAAACTGCTTCACACTCATATGGCTAAGGAGTCATTGTCTGACTATATGTAGACCAAGAGGTTGCTGCAATGGCAGAGATAGCAAAACAATTAGTTTTGAACCAAACCAGCTATTGTAACCTTGTGGATTTTGAATAAATATGACTGCACACTGGTACCGATACAATTCTTTGGTACTGCAATTAATTACTGATGTGCATTGGTTAATGTCAAAATCTGAAAATGTTTCACTGTGGTACCATTGTTACTAATAGCACTGTAGCTACCCTTAGTACAAAATCAAGTTACATTGTAATGTTTGTCTTTTTATTTTATGGACAACTTCAGCATACTAGCTCATAAATTAAAGATGATTGTAAATATGCAAAATCTCATACAATATTTAGTTCTCCTTTTACATTAATATTTAAAATCTTTATTTTAATTCCTATCATTTTAATAAAGGTATATTTATAACCATGTGATGATAAATTAAGACATTTTAATTAACCAGGCAATTAAATTAAAAGCTGGTTTAAGTTGCATAATATACCAGTCTGGCACAAATCACACACCCAAGAACAGCATGGTACGATATGTAAAACATTAAAAAGAAAAGTCTGATTTGACTAACTGTGAGTTTCTGTCCAGTCTCTGGAACAGTCACCCAGGGCATGCTGAAACAGGTAGTTCAACAATCAAACAATAAAGCTTATCTTCTCAGGGGAAGATGAAATGAAGGCAGTGCTTGTCCTAGAGGCTCAGAGAAAACCCATATTAGCTTATATCAACAAAAAAAGCTTTTAATATTGTATCCACCGGTCACTGTACTTCCACTGAGTAGAAGAGGGAGCTGATTGCACTAGTTGAGACTTATCACAGGCCGTGGTCTGTTGCGTATAACTCTCAATGTTGTTATGAAGCTGTCCAATTGCACAACTCCAAAGTGTGAGAACTTGTCAGTTATATCTTTCCCAGACAAGCATAAAACATATACAATATGTTTTTACCTGTGTAAAACAGGGAAGTGTGTTACCTTCAGTTTAACTGCCCACTCTATGTGTGTGCAGCGTGCACACATCTGTACGAAAAAAAAAATACTCTAGACACAGGTTTCAAACTTTATTATATTAGATATACATTAAAATAGAGATTCAGCTTTATAATAAAAGAACAAATTATTACATAGCATGCATTAAATGAAAAATAATATACACAAACTAATTTCATACATTGACAAAAATATTTGGGCACCCTTACGTTAGTATTTTCTGTGCCCACCCTTTGTTCCTTTACAGCTTGCAGTCTTTTTTTGTATTTTCCTATTTTTCAGAAATTCCTTGTAGACTTCACAGAATGCTAGGGTCCTTATCAACCGAATTGTGGTTGTGTCAGTGAGATGAGATGAATGCAAAGGAGCCTGGCTCTGGGTAAGATGTTTGCTTGCAGTTGGTAAGGTTGTCGCTTCATGTCTAGCCTTTGCCCCATTACACAATACCAGATCATTAATTCATTCTACACTGTAAAAACGTTTTTATTGTTATTTTTAGGTTCTTCAAGTAAGATGAAAATTATATATAATTATGTTTCAATAATCCTCAAATGTTTATTTTATTATTATTATTTTCTTTAATCAGTTGCTTGTAATATTGTAATAAAAACTTGGCAAATTAAAACTTATGGTAACTGAATAAAACATTGTTGGTGCGACTGCCTGTTTGTATGACAGGAAACTCATTTTCTGAATAAGACAGGCGTTGACAACATTGTTGTACACTAATAATTGCAACAAGATGTACTTTGTATCGATGTACTGTTTGTTCCTAATTCCGTGATTTATATTTGCTTTGAAGTCATATTAAGCCTGTCAAGGAAGGGGGCTGAATTAGTACAGTGCTAGTGGAGTAATGCATAAACCACCTACCTACTGGAAATCCTTTTCACAGAGGCCCCAACAAACACCTGCCTGGAATGACTATAGTTTATCATTTCAGCTGCTTTGACTCAGCTACTTAAAAGAGAAATCCTTCTTATTGTCTAAATGCATTGTGTGGACAAGCAGGTCTATTTTAATGAAGAATATGTCTTGTGAATGGATTACTTACAATTGATTAAACTTGGGACTGATGTTTGCTCAAAGGTGCTGGTCATCGAATTGATGTGATTGTCTGCACTATTGTATGCTATATCTTGGGAACCTATATGGTATTTTTTTATGTGCTACACGCTGTAGGTCAAGGTTACCTACTTTTTCAGGATACTGATATCCTTTGGCAGGATATACAGTATGTATGTTACTTATACCACATACATACTATGTGCCTATATTAAGTAAGGGCAACAGGTACTGTTCCAAGGAACATAAACACCTGCAAGTTCTCATAAAGTCTGCCAAGGGTGACCTCATCGAAACAGTGGAAGCTGGAACGCAGCCTAGAAAAGGAATAGTTGGTTTCTCATGGGCCCTGGGAAATAAAGGCTTTCCTTCTGGCAGAATCTAAAGACAATTCATTTTAACCAAACCCAAAAACCACAGACTAAAAACACCTTGTTGTTCATGGGAAACTAGACCTGTCAGTTTTGGTTTTATTGCTTCACATCTTGGGCTGTGTCATAGCTGCATTGCCACATACAGTCCTTGATATTATCATTACAGGCAGTTTCGTCTCCGCTGTTAACAACTCTGCAGTAAAATATTTTTTTTCTCACTCACATACAATATAATTACTCATTTTGCACAATATATTGTTCCCTTTGCATTTTAGTTTTGAAATAAAAAATAAAACTTTTCCTAGCTTGTATAAACTGTATGAAATCATGTTGGCCAAAAATCCTTTCTAATTTCTCATGATGGGTTCTGTATAGCTTACACAACAGAGACACAGACAAAAGAAGTTCTTCTAAAATGGATCCCTCTTAATAGAAATAAACCTCCTAATGGGGTGTGATTTTTATTTTTACACATTCACACGTGTGGTGCCAGTAGAAATTATTTCAGATACCCTTTTGAAGACTGCCAGCCAAGTTGCCATGTATCAACGGTAATGATTTTTGATGTGGACACCTCACTGGTTTCTGATTATGATAATGATGAGCAGACGGAAGTCTGTTTCTCAATTCACTGTGGGAAATATACTTTAATTTATTACTGCTTCATTACACCACAGTGACTCAGAACCGAGTACCTTAGCTTTGCCATGTACAGGTTTGATTCCCCAATAACGCCTTAGGCCATGAGGTGTACATGTTACTGAAAAAGGCCTCAACCTGGTCCTTTGCCTCCTACATCACCAAAAAAGATGTGTTCCAGTAGGGCTATGCATGCTGTAGGTCAAGAGCTATTTTGCATACATATCATTAAACAAAGCATGCTTGTGTTCATTTGCACTGTGTCTAGCAGATCTCAAGATTGCTGTTGGTCTAGTGGAGCCTCTCACTTGGGGGAGGATTGAAAGTGGTCCCCTGGCTTGTGGGACTGTCTGGTTGAAGATGGTCATTTGTTTTCAGATTCTCTTTAAATCAGGCTCATCAGGTGTGAAGCTTCTGCAGCTGCTTCAGGAACTGTGATGGGTTTTAGGCTAAGAGAGCATAACCCTGCAGCAGCAGCTTGATGTTGGAGTGCATCTGTATGCAACATATCCTTCCACATTAGGTGGTCCAAGGTTTGCATATATTTCGACATTAAAACCAAGGGCCTGCATTAAACCAGGGGAGTTAAACTTATGTTAAAAGTGTACTGGGAATCAATTTCATTGTATTTAAGGGACATGCAACATTTATATAAATGTAACATAAAATATGCAACTGGTAAGTGTGATTATAGCATCATTTTTTTTTGAGTAAATAAAACCAGTCATGCCTTATCATTACAGTGGGAAACAGAACCCAATCGGCAGATTCACAAACTCCAGAATTATGTATTTATTATTCTTTGTAACTTTTGAAGACTGCCCCTCAGTCAAGTCTCTTTTTAGTACTACTATGAGTTATTTAAAGACTGCTTTGATGATTAAAATACAGTTTTATATTCAATCTAAACTGTTGTTGGCGAAACAATGCAATAGACCTTGAACAGTGATCCTGAAGGAAGGATACAGGATTACCAGTATGCACTGGTTCATAGACTTTGTGATACCATTGTTATGCCATTTTTTTTAATACCTCTTGCCTTATATGTCATTATAGCTGCCCTTGTGCTATCATTGCCTTTTTTTAATAGAACAATTCCTAGAGTTGCCTCTGAATAATTTCAATACTCACCTAACACAAATAATTTATGAAAACTGTCCAGTATCATTCATAATAATATGTCTTGATGTACTCATTGATATTTATCTAAAGTATACATACACAATAATGATCACACTCTTGTAAAAGTTTACCATGGTAGATTTGCTTGGAACTTTCACATTTATTATGATTCCATCACTTTTTACCACACTTTTTACTGTGCTTACAGTGCCCCACCCCCCCTAATGCTAGACGTTTTAAATGACTGTGGGACAGGCTGGAAATCCTTTCCTTGGTAAGTTAGCGCATCATTTTCACATCTGAAAAGAAATTAAATCATTTTTATTTTTACTCTTTTCCAGCTCTCATCTCTTAATTAATGTCAGGTGCCAATACACAGATCCTACTTTTTTTTAAGCCCTCTCCTTTTGAATGACTTGAATGTCTTTGATTGTGTTTCTTCAATGGGATAGGAGGAATTTGCATCTCATGCAAATACATTGTGACTCCTGGCTATCAAGGTTCCTCGAGGTTTGCATTTGTATTGGGAAAACTCAAGATTATTTAAAGCAGTCTAATTTTAAAGAACACTTTTTTTTTAGTATAGCCTTGGATATATTTTCCTGTTTCAGACTAGAGGAAACAAGCACATTGCAATGCATGCAGGCTATAGAGCATGCATGCTGCTGTGGGCTACAGTGCAGCAAATAAACATGCCCTGTCTCCTGGTGAATCCACATCCTAATTTCCTGAACTATCTCCTGATTGAAAAAATGCAGTGTTTTATAAAAACAAATAGGATTCTGTTACCAAGATGATATAAATCAAAATGCAATAAATTGTTGCATAAGTTTTTGTTTTTTTTTTTTACACATTTTGTAAGTTTGATTTTCCTTTCACAAAAACAATCTGGCCCATAGTGACTGACATATTGTATTAATATTAGAGCTTATACAACAGCCCATAAAGCAACAGTTGTGGAAATCATTCCTTATGTCACTGTTTCTGTAAAAAACAAATTGTTGTAATAAAGGCGTGGATTAACGTTTAAACCTGCAGCTTCCTGCCAGCTACCAGCCTTGGCTGTGGCACTTTTTCTTCCACAATCCCTCTGCTAGGTTTTCTATAAAGACTATTTTACTCAGTCTCTTTGGTGGCTGTTAAGGGAGGATTCCATTGTATTCTCAATAGCAAAATAATAAAAACAAAATGGCTGTTTGCAATCCCAACCAATATCTATAGAAAAAAAAAATACACACCAAAAAACCCCAAAAACTTTAAAGGCATTCTTGATCTCAACAAGAATAAGGTTGGAACCACTTTTTTTATGTAAAAGGTCATGTACTGTCAAAGTTACAAAACTGGAAATGAACAAGCCATAATATTATTATTATTATTATTATTATTATTATTTCTTAGCAGACGCCCTTATCCAGGGCGACTTACAATCGTAAGCAAATACATTTCAAGTGTTACAATACAAGTAATACAATAAGAGCAAGATAAATACAATAACTTTTGTGACAAAACACAATTCAATAATACAGCAGATAGTGATAGTTACATCAGGATATGATTAAATACAAAATACTACAGGTTAAACACTTGGCAGATTACAGTATTCTGAAGTATAGGATTAAATGCAGTGAAATAGGGGGCAGATAAGAGCAAAATAAAGCGCATTTAAATGAAGGGTGATAGTGTCCCAGGATACAAACAGAGGAGTTCTACAGGTGCTGTTTGAAGAGGTGAGTCTTAAGGAGGTGTTGGAATGTGGTCAGGGACTGGGCAGTCCTGATATCTGTGGGAAGGTCATTCCACCACTGTGGAGCAAGGGTGGAGAAGGATCGGGCTCTGGAGGCAGGGGAGCGTAGCGGAGGTAGAGCCAGTCTTCTAGTGCAGGCAGAGCGGAGAGGTCGAGTGGGGGTGTAGGGAGAGATGAGGGTCTGGAGGTAGCTGGGTGCAGTCTGGTCAAGGCATCTGTAGGCTAGTACAAGAGTCTTGAACTGGATGCGAGCGGTGATCGGGAGCCAGTGGAGTGAGCGGAGTAGTGGAGTAGCGTGGGAGAAGCGAGGCAGAGAGAACACCAGGCGGGCAGCGGAGTTCTGGATGAGCTGGAGCGGATGGGTGGCGGACGCAGGGAGGCCAGCCAGGAGGGAGTTGCAGTAGTCTAGGCAGGAGAGTACCAAGGCCTGGACCAGGAGCTGGGTAGCGTAGTTGGTGAGGAAGGGTCGGATTCTTCGGATGTTGCTCAGGAAGAATCGGCAAGTGCGTGCCAGAGTGGAGATGTGCTGGGAATAAGAGAGGCAGGGGTCCAGGGTGACTCCGAGGTTCTTAGCAGAGGAAGATGGAGAGAGTGTGGTAGATTCCAGAGGAACAGAGATAGAGAGATCAGAGGAGGGGGGGAGGAGGGAAAGAAAAGGAGGTCAGATTTAGAGAGGTTGAGTTTGAGGTGATGCAAGTGCATCCAGGAGGAAATAGCAGACAGACAGGTAGAGATACGGGAGGAGATGGTGGAGTCAGAGGTGGGGAAGGAGAGGAAAATCTGAGCATCATCAACATAGAAATGGTATGAGAAACCATAGGATGCAATGAGGGGGCCCAGGGAGCGAGTGTAGAGAGAGAACAGGAGAGGACCCAAGACTGACCCTTGGGGGACTCCTGTTAAGAGAGGGTGAGGTGTGGAGGTTGCTCCACGCCAGGTTACCTGGTAAGTGTGGTTGGAGAGGTAGGAGGAGAACCAGGCCAGAGCAGTGCCAGAGATCCCCAGGTCAGCAAGAGATGATAGTAGAATAGAGTGATCAACAGTGTCAAAGGCAGCAAAGAGGTCGAGGAGAATTAGGACAGAGGAGAGAGAGGCAGCTCGGGCAGACTTAAGTGAGTTGGTGACAGACAGGAGGGCGGTTTCAGTGGAGTGAGCACAGCGGAAGCCAGATTGGAGAGGGTCGAGCAGAGAGTGGTTGGACAGGAAAGAGAGAGAGCTGGCGGTGTACAGTCCGGCCGAGGGTTTTGGAGAGGAAGGGTAGGAGGGAGACAGGACGGTAGTTCTGGAGGGAGGTGGGGTCGAGGGTATGTTTTTTGAGGAGGGGAGTGATAGAGGCTTTTTTGAAGGCAGAGGGAAAGAGACCAGAAAGTAGAGAGGTGTTGTAAAGGGAGGAGATGAAGGGGAGTAGAGCAGGAGCAGCAGCTTGAAAGAGGTGAGTGGGGAGGGGGTCCAAGGCACACAAGGTTGTGACCCTGGAGCAGGGAGGAGAGGTCAGAGTCTGAGAGGGGCAAGAAAAAAAATAATAGGGACAAGGTGGGGTCCTGCATTATCGAGCGAGCTGAAAGAGGGACAAGGTAGGGTTAATTCCACGCTTAGAGGAGGAAAAGTGTTTCTCTCAATGTTATGTGTATAGTCTTCTTCATGTGCCAAGAAGGAAGTGATCCTGATTTGATCCCATAAACAACTCAGAATGCTGATAATGAAACGTTTACTAGATTTGCAACATTAACAATTGTAACTTCCTCCAGTTGTTAATTCAAGGCTGGGAATACTCTCAAGAAGCCCTTGATTGCCCCTCAATAACTGTCCTCCGTGACAGTTTAAACTATTTGATCTCTGCTGATTTGTGACTCCCAGTGGATCTGACCATTTATACCGAAGAACATCAAGGGACAGCACTACTGTAAAATGTAAAAAAAAAAAAAAAAAAAGGTTTCCCATCAGTGTGGACTTGGGGATGGATATGGGGCTACACTTGCACTAGACCCTTACTTACAACACTGTATTCATTAATTCCTTAAATATGGATAAATAGCAAGGACCTTTCCTGTTGTTTAAATATGAAATAATCTAGAAACATGTTTGATCAACAAAAATATCTCCACCTTGTTTAACCCTTTATTGATATGGTAACAGTTAGTGTTAGTCAAAGAGCTCAGCTAACCTTGTTAAAAGGCTAAGCCTCCTGTGTTCTGTGAACACTGCACTCCCTGTTGTCACAGCAATCTAAACAGAGTTCTGTATGTGCATAGTATTCGAAGAGCAATGGGTCACAGCTGGCTGAAGTACTGATGATGAATTTGTAATGGCACAGCCTTTCCCAAAGGGCATTTTGTAGTTCCACAGCACTACACTAGCAGCTAGAACTCCAGTATATTTGTAACCCCACTGTGAAATTATTGTCTGATTTGTTTAGCGTTCTGCCTAAATATATCACGCTCAAAAAAAGAAAATAAGCGCATAGGATTAATGTAAAGAACGGTATTGTTAAAATGCAGTTGTAACCTTCTCCAGTGTGTAATAAAGGGGGCTCTAACACATTGACTATATGACGATGGTCCTTCCTGCACCAGCCATTTACAGTCAATAAGTATCTGGAGTCTGCTTGTTACACCCAATACTTACCAAATACAGTTGCTGCCATCCTTTGAAATACCTGCCAATAAAAAATGTAATAAAAGTTAAAAGCCTCCAGTTAAGATCTTCTTTTGTTGAAGTGATTTGATACTTATGTGTGGGTGAAGCAAAATATTGTAAATCAATTTGAGAGGAAAGGAAAGACAACCAACTCAGGACCATTGTATCCTCAATGTCCTTTTGTTAGAAATGTGGATATTTGAATTGAGGCGTTTGAGTAAATGCATAGTTATACTGTTATGCTTCTTCATTATCTATAACAAGCCTTCAAAATTGGATACCGGATAAAATTAATATATCTGCGTATGCCGTTTCAAATGAAACATTCAATAAAATTGGTCGCACCAACTAAAAAAAAATATATTTTCTGGGAGTAATATTTAAAACAAAAAAATAATGTTGTCTTTTTGTTTTAATTGGATTAGCTTCTGTATACTGTGTATATTGTACAAACCAAAAATCTATAAGGATATGATGAAAAAGTTAATAAAACCATTTTGTGATGATACACAGTAAGTTTCAACGGTCACTGAAACAGCTTATTAAAATTCAATGCACTTCACACAAAGGCAGCTATTAAGATTTTTCATATTTATTTGTTCAGCAATTCATACATAAAAAAACACATATGAACCTGCTTTAAATGCAGAGTTTTGAGTGTACAGGGGGGAGAACAGCAATGAAACTGGGAATATGAAACATTGTTTGTAACATCAAAAAAACAATAAAAAATAAAAGCTTCCACTAGAAGCAATAATGCATTATTTACATTCTAACAGCTATTAACTGTTAAGGTCCTTATATCTGTGTTAAATAATAGGAAAATGGAGCATCACCTAATATATGACACATTAACATTCATGGATGTGGTTTCCATACAGCATTGCTGTGGTGCACAAATACCATGATAGATAACTGATCTGAAGGGCACTGCATTGGAATGAGATTATAAATAATTTTATTTATATATATATATATATATATATATATATATATATATATATATATATATATATATTATTGGTTTTAGCTTTCAAGTTGACAATAGTCTGAATAGTTAATTCTAAAGACTGCTCAGGTATATGCCCCTTTTTACTCTTTCATAGCAGGTGTGGCCAACGATTGGTCTCTACGGTTGGTCTCTAAGCTAAGATGGGTGTTGAAAAACTATGGTTAGCAAACAAACAAACAGAATTCAATATAGTCATGCACTTTGTAAAGCTGTACATTTCAAATGACTTATTACCCTTCCCATTAGAATTCAATCTATACAAACATGTGTGAATGCTGGGAATCAAGACTTGGGAAAATTGCAGAGACCCAAAGACTTAAAGTGCAATTGTATCAGCAGAGCGATAAAACAACAAGAGTGCTGCTGAAGTAAAAGGCCCCTTGGCACCATATGTTTATGTTCACACTAAGATTTGCAATGGTCATTTACAGCAGTTTGGTTTCAGTAAAGACATTTTCTGTCCACCTGAACCAAAGTGTTTGTGTTGCAGCTTAAGGATGTAATCCAATCTTGCTGATCTTCAACTGCCAACCCAGAGAACAATGGTCCATGAATCACATCCTTCAAGAGGCCCTGGTGGTGATGATCTACCAACGTTCTCCTAAATTAAAATGTTAGTTTATCAATCTATTTCATAATAAGTTAATAAGAGGTTAAAGTCTTCTTTTTTCGGAAGAGATCAGACAAAACAGAAAAATTTCTTCCACCCACCCTTGGAGAGGGTTTTCATCTTGTGCGTGTCCATTTTGAGTTTCTTTTCTTGCCGGGCTTTGTGCTTTATTGCAGCAAAGATTGCTGTGTCGAACACTTCTTTCAAGTTTTTCTGGGTCAAGGCAGAACACTCCACATAGTCCTGAGCCCGGATCTTCTCTACTAGACTTCGGGCTCGAGAGGCATGGACGGGTTTAACCCGAATTCCGGTCCAGGTTGATAAGAACGTTGACGCCGTGTCTGAGGTCTGTCTCGTTCCAACAAGTATGATGGGAGTGGAGGGCTGTACGCGGATTTCAGGAATCCATTTCTCTGTGATGTTTTGAAACGATGAAGGGTTTACAACACTGAAGCACACAATGAAAACATCTGTCCCAGGGTAGCAGAGGGAACGAAGGCAGTCAAACTCCTCCTACAAATAATAACACAAAGATGTTGTAAAATGAGCTGATAAGACACACTGAAAACAACAACACAACAAATATACAATGAAACATACTAAATAAAAATGTTGGGGTTTGGAAGACAACCATGGTAAAGACTGAAAATGCAGTGATTCTGGTTATTGTTTCCCCCAGCAAGACTGAACACATCCTATGAGGAACATGGTTTAGAAACAAGCAAATGGATATAAAGTTATTAGTTATCAAAACAATTTTCATAGATATCACTATTGGAATCTAATCTCCACTAATTAACCACCATATTATTAACTTTATTAACATTTGTACTGGTCCCCTTTTTTGCGGTGAGAATCAGGGTATGCAAATATTTGTTGTAGGTCATGTGGTCTGATTGTAGTGAATTTGAACTGAGTCACAGGAAGTGGTTATGTGCCAGGAAGAAATATAGCACTGGCTTTGAAAAATCTGCATATTCCAAACTGAAGTATTAAATACAAGCCACAAACCAACAGATTTTAAACAGAAGAAAAGGAGGGTTATTGATCATATTCACAGTACTAATAAACTGTGAGAGAGTGGATTTTCAATAAAACTGTGTATATAAACTGTTTCTATATCAACTATTCTCACCTGTCCAGCAGTATCACAGAGTTGAATCCGTACTGGGGTGTCATCAACTTGAACAAGCGCTGGGGGGAAAAAAAAATA
This sequence comes from Huso huso, assembly GCA_036884735.1. Classification (NCBI taxonomy): domain Eukaryota; kingdom Metazoa; phylum Chordata; class Actinopteri; order Acipenseriformes; family Acipenseridae; genus Huso; species Huso huso. The sequence continues at coordinate 134,049 of JAHFZB010000104.1, forward strand.
ATAATAATTACATTACATTTTCTGGGTACTTTAAAAATACATTTAATCTCAAAACTAATAAACAGTGACTAACTCCAGGTTATAATTGTGTTTCTTATTCTGCTTTTTAGAGCTTTACCACATCAGTGGGGATTAGGAGAGATGCAGGGATCAATGACAATCTCACCAGTTTATAAAAGTTACTTATTACATTGTTATAAAAAAACAAAATAATAATAATAATAAAATGCTGCACTATATTGACTGTTGGTCTAAAAGTTTACCAGCGTTTTTACGTTTCAGATACATTTTCAAAACCAGTAATAAAACATGTAAAATAGATGAAAGTGCCCAGATAGGTTCTATTTTATGCAATTCCCACGCTCTCTGAACATGTTTCTGCATGCCCCCAAATCCTCTTAAACACAGCACCTTGAATCTGGTTCCCACACACCTCACTGAAGGTTTCCAAAACAATATAACTTTTTTTTGATTATGTTTCTATTTTTTTAGGTTACCAGATTAGTTAGTGTACTTTAAGAATGAAATAGAAAATAATAATAATAATAATAATAATAATAATAATAATAATAATAATAATACTCAGGGCCCAAAAAATAGATTAACAAAACTTAGTTGAGTAGCCATGCATTTTAAAACTTTTCACTTTTTAGATTTCTGTTTTAGTTGATAAAACACCACCTTCCTACAAGAGCGCCCTAATCTAGTTGAAGGTTATTCTAGACTTGAGTTTACGGAAATTGAAGTACAAAACCTAATATGATGTTTGCATCGTATCGATTTGTTAAAAGTGGTGTACAAAATATAAAAAATTATGCAACACTTTCGTATGCAATTTTCAAACATGTACAACATTAAAACGAAAAGTAAATATGTACACCCAGGAGCCTACAAATAAACATTGACGTTTGCCTTTTTCCAGTGTTTTTTTTTTTAAATGTGCATTTGAGCAAAAGCCTATTAATGCATGAATTAAGAAAAAAAAACTGCACTAAATGAATTAGTTATTTGGATACTTACCAGAGAAAGTGTCAAATGCAGTTGGCAGGTATTCCGTTGGGTATCCATTGGTGGTGTAACTGACAATTAGACTGGTCTTCCCTACGGCACCATCCCCAACTAGAACGCATTTAATTTCATGGTTGACGGTACCTTTTTGACCATGAGATGTAGTCATCGGTGGGATCCTTCTTTCCTCGCACTGGTATTCCATTTGCGGTGGCATATTTTTAAAAAAGTATTGTGACTGATAGTGTTTTTCTCCGAGGTTAATTGCCCACAAAAGTCGATTTTTCTGTATGACTTCAGCTCGAAAGCTCTCCTATTGCGTACCATGGATTAAGCACTACTTTCTCAGTCTCTGATCAGTTGTCGTCTGTAACGCCGCTGCAAGCAGTTCTCACTTGAGTACAACTTTCTGATCAAACAGGTTGTCATTTGCATGACCGCTCCCAAGAGCAGGAAGGTAACCCGATATCGTCGTCACCCTCCTGACAATTGTCCAATCCACAAACTTTACATTCTCTTTCAATAAACAAAATTACCCGACAAATACACATTATAAATGCCTAATTGCTTCACACAGGATTTTTTTTTATGGTATATCTCACGTGTACCGCCATGTTTCACATTATATGATATGGTATGATTGTATTTAATAATAATGGTATTGTATTCGTTTCTAAAAGTAAATACAAACAGTATATGGAGTATGTCTATTTTACATGTTCCTGCTTTACTGTATATTATTTTATTTTCCCTCAATGCTGGCCAGCTCTTTCCCTTATAAAAGCGTATCATGGCTTTTTTTTTTTTTTTTTTTTTTTTTTTTGCAGTTTTCCCATGGTTATACTCTGCATACCAGTTTACCATGGTTTACCTTTTTGTATATGCTTTACCATACCTGTAATTTACAATGCTTGCCTATGCTTTACCATGCTTTCAATTTGTTATGCTTCTACTATGGTAAACGAAAGAGATGTACCATACAATCAGTCAGTCACGATTTAACATCATCACAACGCATCGTTTGAATAGGTCCACTATAAGTGTTTTTATGAGGGTAAATCCGCGTGGTAATTTTGATTTTCTGTGGGTTTTAACATACTTTTCAGTGCATTTCCATTATTTCCTATGTTTAATTTTCCATTTACCATGCTCAACTACACTCACTGTATACCACCACAAGCTTTTATAAGGGCTAATAGTATTTTGTGCGTAGAACTATTCAATTAACTTCTACGCCTTTTACAAAGTTCATGCAATAAACAGAACTTGTGAACTGGCATGTGTTTGGCTTAAATGAACCTATCATAACAGTGCTCTGTATTCAATCCTCTGAATGGTCTGCAGACTTTCTTATTCTTTATTTCTTTATCAAATATTTCTCTTGTGACTTTAGTCCAAAAGAAAGGCCATGAACCACACTTTCTATAATTAAACCTCTGTATATTTTACTTTTACCTGACACACCAAAATACATTATATTTATTTTTTATATTGCAGCAGGGTTATTTAACTTAAAGGAAGGGGCCTTTTCAATACAATTTAATAAAGGGAAAATGGAAAATCCATCCCAATGATACGGGTGACAGTCAGATAAGATGCTGCCAGCGGGCGCCATAAAAGCTTCCTCTCACACCTCAACCCTAACCCTAACCCTTCCCCTCACACCTCAACCCTAACCCTAACCCTTCCCCTCACACCTCAACCTTAACCCTAACCCTTCCCCTCACACCTCAACCCTAACCCTAACCCTTCCTCTCACACCTCAACCCTAACCCTAACCCTTCCCCTCACACCTCAACCCTAACCCTAACCCTTCCCCTCACACCTCAACCCCAACTGCTGTCTCCTGCCCTGGTAGCACAGACCACCAATTATTGTTGAATTATTATTCAGACTATGTTCTCTGAGAGCTAATGCTTGTCGAAACTGCGTTAATCAAATCAAAATGAATACCAAAAAAAAAAAGACAAAAAGCTAATCGACTCAGGCCGTGTATTATTTTCTTTATCTGCATGTGAAAGTAATCTAATTATAGCTAGTCAACATTGAACTAAGTCTTGGGTTGTAGATTTAATTACCTGTATGACACACACACACACACACACACACACACACACACACACACACACACACACACACACATATATAATGTATGTGTGTGTACATCAGCATGAGAACATGACTATAATGTAATAGGAATAATACGTTGATAAAGAATGCACTCTTAATCATAATTTCCCTATGCTTGTAATATGCTTTACTGCACTCTGCTGTATGTTTGCCATTACATGAAGTAGTAGGGATTCTTTTAAGTCTTTACAAATATTCCAACATTATTTATCAATAGCATTTTATATGCATCTTTCTTTTTCAAAAGGCTGCGCACAATAATGGTAGTTCTGTTATTTTTTTAATGAAATAAAATAGATTAAATTATGCAATCAAATTACTCCTCGACTTTAATCATTGTACACAGTTAATCAGATCAATCGTTCCTTTTGAGAGCAGCTAAGAGTACTGTATTCAGACTGTATTGATATCACGGCTCCCTCTAGTGGTGCAATAATGTTATGTCTTTGCTTTTTTCATGATTATCATGTGATCCCTGTCGGTCAGCTGATATGAGTTGCTACTGTCATTCAGAATCTTCATGAACAGAACCTGATAACAGAAGACCCCGTAGAATTTGAATTAGAGTCTCGGGATAGTAATCGCATTCGGAATTACTGCAAACAATCGGCTGTGCAAGGCTTGGTCGGTCTGTCAGAAAGATAATTGTATAAGAAGACACTGAGGAAGGGGAAGTCGTTCGCAACCGATTCCCCAAGTAATGCTAATTATTAATAAAGGCCTGCACTTCCGCACGCGTTAAGTTGTGTTATTTTTATTTGGATTTGTTCAAAACTAGGCTATCCCCATGGCTTCAATACTTGATGAATACGAGGACTCTCAGATCATTCGGCACCCATCGCAGCAGCAGCAGCATACCCACCTTTCAGCATCTAACATTGGGATTACACACTCAGGTAAACCGGGGGATCAGGGCCTGCATCCATGAATACTGGGGGTGGCAGGCAGTTTGCATAAGGTGTAGTAAATGTGGGGTATCATTTTGGGGTATAAAATATTGTGCCACAATTAGTCAAATAAAAAATAAAATAAAACACGGATTTTTGTGATGTCATTTATGACATAATTACATGCAAAATCTAGTTTTGAAGTGTCATCAAACTTCTACAAATGAAGCAAGTAACGGTACTTGGTTCAACTGCTTGCTTGCTGGTTTTTTTACTGATGCTGTAACCGTGAAAAGCAACACAATGGCTCGGATTGACAGAATGATTGCCTTGGTACTTTGCACTGGTTACTACCTGTAGCTATCAAACGAAAACCAGATGTCTAAACTTGGAATCACACTATTCCCTCACCCGCTTTATATAAATTTACCAATGATAATGTTATTATGTGATCTATAAACATGTGATGAATAATTTAAATGCATTTTTAGTCACTGATTTCATAAGTCCTGAATTACAGTAGCTAGATAAATACCTGTTATTGTCTACAGGACTTTGAAGAGACACAGCTTTGACTATAGAACCCCTGATCTACAGTAAATATGATTTTGCATCTTAATTCCTCTTTGTGAAGTAATTGCAGTTTCACTGTATCTTTCAATCTGCTTGCTGACTTGAAAGTGAAGCTTTATGAGAGCTGGGCCAGACTGGCATGATAGCTGTTACTTGAGGCTCAATAGAAAGTAGAGAATCAGACCATAGCAGAGAATTCCAATTCCAGTGATCAATCCTGTAAGTAAATTTAATAATAAAATTCTGAAGTGCCTAAGCAAGCAGTGAACTGAAGTATTTTGTTTTCAGGATTCGTAAATGCCAGATTGGAGGAAGAGAAGCCGATATTCAATAAGCAGAGGATTGACTTTTCTCCCCCTGAGAAGATTAACCACTTTGCAGTCTGCAATAACCAACTTTGTATGAGCCTTGGGAAAGACACCCTGCTGAGGTAGGAACCTTTAGATATTTCTGCTTGTATTTACAATTGGCATGGTTTACAAGCACTGTACTTCTAGTGGTACCTTGCTTACAATATGGTGTGGGTGAACATCTCATTGTCTCATTAAACAACAAAATGTAAATAAGCTGGCTAGAGTGTTTTAATAGATCAGTATTTAGGGGTGCTGTGCTGAAATATGCAGGCTTAAATATGAAAATGAATTAGGTATACTCTGCTTTTATATTATGAAGCTGATGTGAAGAGAATATGCTTTTGGTTTATTTACACAATATTTGTATGTATGCCTGTATAATGTTTCATGATAAAGTAAGCTATAAAATGCATAAAAACTTGCATTGAAGTACCCTAATTCTGCAATTCATTTTTTGCAGGATTGATCTTGGAAAGCCTGATCAACCAAATCAGATTGAACTTGGACGCAAGGATGATGCAAAAGTACACAAGCTATTCTTGGATCCTACAGGTAGAACCGCAATGAGAGTTTTTGAATTTAATTATATGCGCTTCTAGCTGATTAGAAGTGTGAATCGGGTAGAATGGTTATTTTTAGGAATCAATTATCTAAGATGAATCTGGCTATTTTAATGCAAAAATAGCTTCATCATAATCTCGCAATAGCAAGTCTCAAGAGATTGCATATCAGTATGGTCTCACATTAATTTCTTCTGTAGTTGCAGGGGGGTGGTGGGGAGGGAGGTAAGGTACCATTTGAGTAATGTAGAATTGACATAACAATGATTTGACACCCTGTGTTTTGATTTGCCTCAGGTTCCCATCTGCTGATCAGCCTAAATACAAACGAGTGCCTGTACCTGAACAGAAACACTCAGAAGGTGCGGAGCCTCTCACGATGGAAAGGTCATCTCATTGAGAGCATTGGCTGGAACAAGCTCCTGGGTACAGAGACCAACACATGGCCCATCCTGGTGGGCACCAGCCAGGGACAGATCTATGAAGCAGAGATCTCGACATCAGAAGGAAGCCTATTCAGTACCAACCCAGACCAGTATTTTAGACTGGTCTACACTTTAGATGAAGATGGCAAATCAGCCCCAGTTTGCTGTTTGGAGATTGAGCGGGGGGTCGATTCGAAGTTCTTCATCATAGCGACCACGCGGAAGCGTCTGTTCCAGTTTGTCGGGAAAGTGCCAGAAGGTGCAGAGCAGCAGGGCTTTAGTTCCATTTTCAGCCAAAACGCAGACCATTTCCCCAGCTTTCAGGAGTTTCCAGCCAATCTTGGCTTCAGCGAAATAGCATTTTACACCCCCAAGCTGCGTACCTCGCCGCGATCATTTGCCTGGATGATGGGTAATGGAGTTTTATATGGAACACTGAACTATGCCCGTCCTGATTCTCTGTTAAGTGATGTTCAGGTTTGGGAGTATCCTCCGGATATCGATTTCAATTTCAACAAGCCCATTTCCATTGTCCTGACGCAATTCCATTTTCTGCTCTTGCTGCCTGATCGGGTGAAAGCTGTATGCATCTTAAATGGGCAGGTGGTTTACGAAGATGTCTTCCCAGACAAGTTTGGTTCCTTGAAAAAGATGAACAAAGACTCAGCTGGCGGGTTAGTGTGGATTTACACCGAGAAAGCTGTTTTCCGCTACCACATTCAGAGAGAGGCGCGAGATGTGTGGCAAATGTACATGAGCATGAGCAAGTTTGACTTGGCCAAAGAGTATTGCAAAGACAGGCCAGAGTGCCTTGACATTGTCTTGGCCAAAGAAGCTGAGCACTGCTTCCAGAATAAGAAATACCTGGAGAGTGCCAAGTGTTATGCACTGACGCAAAACTATTTTGAAGAGATCGCCTTAAAGTTCATTGATGCCAAGCAGGAGGATGCTTTGAAAGAATTCCTGATGAAGAAACTCAACAACCTGAAGCCCAGCGAGAAGACACAGATCACCCTCCTGGTCACCTGGCTTACGGAACTCTGCCTCAACAGGTTGGGCACCTTAGAAGGAGACGAGTCGAAACGCAGCATTTTCTTGGAGAGCAGAGAAGAGTTCCGCAAGTTCCTCAGCAGCTCCAAAATCAAAGAATGTCTGTACAATAACAGAACGACCATTTATGACCTTTTGGCCAGCCACGGAAATGTGGAAGACATGGTGTTCTTCTCTGTCATTATGCAGGACTATGAGCGTGTGATCTCCCACTATTGCCAGCATGATGACTACGAAGCAGCCCTGGAGGTGTTGTCTAAGCACCGCGATGAGAAGCTGTTCTACAAGTTCTCACCAGTCCTCATGCAACACATCCCCAAGAAGGTGGTAGATGCCTGGATCCAGATGGGGAAGAAACTAGACTCCAAGAATCTCATCCCTGCTCTGGTCAACTACAGCCAGATTGGCAGTACAGAGCAGATCAATGAGACCATACGCTACATGGAGTTTTGTGTATATGAGCTGGCTGTAACGGAAGAGGCAATCCACAACTACTTGCTGTCTCTCTATGCCAAGTACAAGCCAGAGTCTTTGCTTTTGTACCTGGAGCAGACTGGAACGCACTCTTCAGATATTCACTATGACCTCAAGTACGCCTTGCGTCTGTGTGCTGAACATGGGCATCATAAGGCCTGCGTGCACGTCTATAAGATAATGGAACTGTATGAGGAGGCGGTGGATCTGGCATTGCAGGTACAGTATGAGGCATTATTATTATTATTATTATTATTATTATTATTGATATTTAAGTTTATCCATTTGAAAAAATAATATTGATAGTAGTAATATTATTATACTACTTATTTACACAGAACCCCTGAAATACCAGTATGCAATATGCAACAACAAAAAAAGTGGCTACATTTAGCAATTTTTATTTAATCAAAAGAAATTCATACCAACAAAAGTGATGAGTCTTTTTACATTTGCAATTGTTCAGTGCTTTCTGGTTCCCCAATATTGGGTTTTATAATTTTTCCATGTAGCTGTCTCCAGCTAGCCTTCAGCTAAATCCACTCTTAATAATGGAGATGCGTGTTGATGTAATATTTGCTTGCTTGCTTTCATGTTTGTTTCACTGCAGGTAGATGTGGACCTGGCCAAATCCTGTGCAGACCTGCCGGAGGATGATGAGGAACTGCGGAAGAAGCTGTGGCTGAAGATCGCCCGCCACGTGGTGCAGGAGGAGAAGGACGTGAAGAAAGCCATGAACTGCCTCTCCAGCTGCAACCTGCTCAAGATTGAAGACATCCTGCCCTTCTTCCCAGATTTCGTCACCATTGACCACTTCAAGGAGGCCATCTGCAACTCGCTGGAGGAGTACAACAAACACATCGAGGAGCTCAAGCAGGAGATGGAAGAAGCCACCGAGAGTGCCAAGCGGATTCGAGAGGACATCCAGGAGATGAGGAACAAGTACGGTGTGGTCGAGTCTCAGGAGAAATGCGCTGCCTGTGACTTTCCCCTGCTCAACCGCCCATTTTACCTATTCCTGTGCAGCCACATGTTCCATTATGACTGCCTCCTTCAAGAGGTCAGCCCCCACCTGTCTGCTTACAAGCACAGCAAGCTGGAGGAACTCCAAAAGAAGCTGTTGACCACAAGCCAGCCCACCAAGTCCAGACATCGGCCGAAAGAGGAGGACACGGTAAGCCTGGGAAAAGGCCAGCTGAGCCGACAGCAGATCAAGTCAGACATTGATGACATCATTGCTGCAGAGTGCGTGTACTGTGGGGAGCTGATGATCAAGTCTATTGATAAGCCTTTTATTGACCCACAGAAGTATGAGGATGAAAAATCAAGCTGGCTGTAAAGATTGGTACAGCTGCATCCAGAATGGGGATGATTCTCACTAAGCTAAGGGCAAGTGCAGAACTATCTGCTAGGATGTACTGTGAAGTTTGCCTGTACTTAACTGCTGCATTGGTGTATAGCAAAACTGAAACCTACAACAGCACTTGTGAATATGTCTGCTCAGTTTGTGGTTGTAAGACAAGAATAGCATTTTCCTTCAAATATGTGTTTGTAAAGCACCTGGTTTCCTGCTCCCTTCTGCTTTTTTTTTTTATTTGCTCAGAACAGAAACAGAAGTATACTAATTCTCTTCATAGAAGGTACAGCAGAAGTGGCAGCATTGAGAAATTAGAAAATGCACTAAATCTGCTTGAAAAATGTAAATCAATACATCTTTAATTAGTCACCCTGATAAATGTTTTTCAAACCATGCAAGTTTCTTTCACACCTACCTATCGATCTTCCTCAGCACTATCGTAGAGAGAACAATCTCTTAGGAGTATGTAGTTCAGTCTACATGTCTATCTTTGTTCACTCTGAGAGAGTGCTGATTGTGGTAACAGGGGAGGTATATTAGGAACTGAACTGAAACTGCCACAGATTTGTATAGATTTCCACCACTACTGACCTTGACTGGCTTTTTACAGGTTCCATCTCCAACTTCAATCCACTGAGCTACCCACCTCTCTTCCTCTCCATGTCCCCTTTGTAGATTAAGATGTGTAACAAAACATACAGTTCCACACTGTAACCTCATTGCCATCCAGTTCAAATTGATGTCGGTTAAATGCTGCCTTCTAGTGTTATTGTACTCTTGCTTGGTTGAGCCCCTGTTTAAGCTCCAGACCGACTCCCTGTTTTCTTTTGTTGTATAATTCTATTTTAATGAGGAATAAACGTGAATAAAAGTCAGGGTGAGCAAATTAAAGTCAGGGTGAGCATTTGCAATGAGAAAAACCAGTTTCATCACAAGGGTGTTCTCTTAGGTGAAGTGTTCTCTTAGGAGGTTCCTATACGCGGTGACTAATGCACCCCTTTTAAAAGCCTTGAAGAGCATTCAGTATAACCCAACAATCACAATTCTGTCAAATAAAGAATGATCTGGTTTGGAGTGTCTACAAACACTTCTGTTCGCTTTCATGCCTCTTTGTACGTGAAACACGATAAAATCCTAAAGGTCACTTTTCAGTTTTATTACCATGCAAACAGCTGTGTGATTGTGTTTCTGCTCCTACTGTCGAACCACACAGCAGCTTTGTGTGTGACATATTGGAGGCCTTCCACAATGTAACCAGTGTATTACAGAAACGTATAATCAGCTAAATATCCTGCAGAAAACAGTGTGTATTCTTAAAGAAGTTAAAACCAAGGCTTTTGGTTTTCTTACTCTGCCTTTTAGTTGCATTATCATTGAATCCCATTTTTTGTGTGGAATATCTCTTGGTTCTTTACCTGTTGCAGTTCCATTTGGTACCTAATCACTTCCTGTCAGGCCACTTTAGCTACTGCACAGGAATCTATAACTGTATTTGAAAAAACCTACATTGTGCTAAAAGTCAGAGAACTTCATCACAGCAGTAGTAATGTTACTAATAGGAGGTATTAATATGTTTTTAGAGCTTGAAAACCAACTTAATTAAAAACTATATATTAATTTCAATAAACAATTATTAAGCTTTTACAGTAGCTTTTCATGATTGAGTTTTTTTTACATCAAGGGGAATGGAATTCAAACTGAGGCTATGACATATCAGTCTTGTTTGTTACCTTATCACATATACTATAATGACTAATGCACTTACTTTTTTTGGTCATATTGAATTAAAGCCTGTAACACTGCTGAGTATGATGAAGTGATACTGTATCATTTTTGTGCAGGGAAGATGTTTTAATCAGCTGTTGCCACCCAAAAAAAGCATTACATGGACTAAAATAATTGTGACTGTATTATCATCAGTACAAAATAAAATACTACGTGACCTTAGACTTTTTTCCTTTCTACTTTATTTTCTGTATGTTTTGCAGCACGACAGTGTTTTTATTATCAAAAGAGGACATGGAATACAATACTGGTATACATACTGAAAAAAGAGAACTATAAAACAAGAAGGATAACTCAGGACATAATGTTCATACAGTCCCAGTCAACTGTATGTGGTTAAAGTTCTGGGCTTTTTAACCATTATTGTAGACTACATTTTAGATAGAGGCTTTATAAAGATCTTATTTTTGCTTTCAGAAGCTTTAAATACATATTGGATCCTATTCACAAAAAAAAAACTTATGATGAATTAAATTATGTTTGAAGTCTGTAAAGTCATTTTACAACTGTTTAGGAGAAGGTCAGAAGTTTATTCTAGGGTTTTAAAGAATGGTTTAGCCTAAGAGAATGTTGTTAAACAATTACAAAAAAAAACATGTCTAATCAGAATGGCTACGTTGAACCAGTTCACGACTCACATGCCAAGATATTTTTACACAATGATCTTTTTTAAGTGATGTGCAGTCAGTTTTTTGGGGGTTTGATTAATTGATTTTTCAATGAATGTGTTTGCCAAGAATATTTCAGTTTGTAGCAGACCATGCAGCAGAGGTTGGATTTGGACAGTTGCTTCCTGGTTCACCTACTGGACACCCAGCTGGTAACACCTGCGGTTTTGATTAGATTAAGAGTGTAGACAACTATCAAGTTTTACTGTAAAAGGTGTTTAACCAGTTCTTGAATCAACATCAGCCAGCAGCTTACAGGATGGAACAGTGCAGGTCATTCTTGTATATTCCATCAGGGCAAGGCACCAGCATGCTCTCCTTATGGAGAACAGGACCTTTGTTTAAATTATTCATTCAAAATGAAATACTCTTTATATCATACTGGCAGTGCATTGATTGAGCTTCAGAACAAATGGGAGCGTGCCCCCTACTCATCCTGTATGTAACACATTCAGTCATGAGTGAAAGGGATGTAATTGTGTATATAGCACTTTAATTAACAATCTATAAAAAATATTTACAATCACTGAACAAGTGATTTACTTTTTGGAATTTGGAATTGTTGGTTTACAAAGACACCACTCAATTGATTCAAAGTGTAATTGCATCTGGCATCCACAGAGAGCTGACATGGTTTTTAAAGTCATGGTGGTCCACCAGTAGTGACTTTTTTTAAACACTGCAATGCTTTTATTCCACCAGGGAAAATAAAATGAACACTGTAAAGTGTCTTTCACTAATGGTGAGATGTATATTTATTTTCTTTGGGATGTTATGAGTCAAATTCAGGGAGATTTAAACAATGCTGGAAAAAAGAGTAGGTGGCTGACATGAGAAAGCAGTGGCAATTTCGGGTTGTTAAATAAATAAATAAAACATAAAATGTGGAGTACTGGTTAGGGCTCTGGACTCTTGACCGGAGGGTTGTTGGTTCAATCCCAGGTGGGGGACACTGCTGCTGTACCCTTGAGCGAGAGCAGTCGCGCGTGAGGAGAGCTCCTGATAAAAGTTTACAAAACAGTGTTTTCCACTTTTTATTTTCACAATCTTTTGATTTATTCTTTTGTCTAAAGCAGCAGGGCACCTTTTTTGTTAATTAAAACTTTTATTTAGTGTTTTAAAAACACATTTTATTTCTTTTTTCTTTGGTTCTCCTACACTTGCTTGTTTGCAAGTGTAGGAGGGCAGCCATTTTGGCTTGTTTTTTCTTTTGTTTGTTTTGTTCTTTTAATTTTTATTTCATTTAAATTATTTTCATTTCTTTGCTTTTTAATTTTGTATTAAAGAGCACTTTCTTTAGTTTATTTTAAAATTATTTTAAATCAATACACTGTTTTAGTTTTTGTTTTAAAAATACTTTTGTTTTAATCCCCTGCTTCTGCCTTGTGCAGAGTGGGGGAAGGGCAGGCAGGGAGCACAGGCCATGTGCTCCTTTGTTTGCCATTAGTTTAGTTTTTGATTTTCTTTTAAGTTTAAAGCTATTGTTTAGTTTTAAACTTTGATTTATTTTTGAATTTTTCTTTTACCCCTGCACCATTGGAGTGCAGGGGTGTGTGATTTTGTATTTGTTTATTTATTAAAAAATAAACAAATACGTTTAAAAAATTAAAAAAAAAAAAAAAAAAAAAACCTTTGTGTTTTTGATTGTTTTATTTTTTCTTTTTGTGTGTGTGAGTGCCCCTGCACTATTGGAGTGCAGGGTGGTGTGTGAATTTTTATTTTTGTTGTTTTAAAAATAAATAAATAATTTTTGTTAACTTTATTTTTTTGTTTATTTAATTATTTAAAAAAAAAAAAAAAAAAAAAAAAAAAAAAAAAAACCTTTGTGTTCTGTGTGCCCCTGCACTATTGGAGTGCAGGGGTGTGCAATTGGGTTTGTTTTATTTTGATTTATTGTTTGTTTGTTTTTTAATAAATAAATAAAATTTAAATAATGAGTGGGCAAGCTCCACAGGCCCCAAAAAAAAAGTGGGCACAGGTGGCTGCAGGGGAGGCTGCAGCCCCTTTAAAAACTTGACCAGGAGGCACGGGTCAGGTGTCTCCTCGAAATACCCTTCAATAGAGGCCATGGTGAAAGCCATGGCCAAGGTGGTCGGGGCCATCGACCATCGTGGCGGCCTCAAAGATGTAACGGCAAGGCGTCTTCTTTCTCAAATCTGAGGCCGCCACGAACACCGCTATTGAGAGGGGTCTCGCCGTCGGGGGAATGTATTTCCCCATAGAACCCTTGGAGGGGTTGGGCAGCAGGGTCGTCCTCTCGAACGTCCCGCCTTTCTTGAAGGACGACCTCCTGAAGCCCCATCTTCAGGCCCTAGGGGAGCTAAAAACGGGCATCCACCCCATCCCCCTAGGGTGCAAAGACCAACCCCTCCGCCACGTGTTGTCCTTCCGACGCCAGGTGACCATCCACCTGGCGGGGAGGGACGCCGTGGAGGGCAACTTTGTGGTCCCCTTTCAGGGGACCAATTATGTAATCTTTTATTCCTCGGAGGAGGTGCGGTGCTACCACTGCAAGGAGCTGGGGCACCAGAAAAAGAGGTGCCCCAAGCTCCAGCAGGGCGCAAAGCCACCCGCGCCCGCACCGCGCCCCTCCGAGTCCACCTCGCCCCCGGGGCCCTCCAAGAGGCCCGCAGAGGGGGGCGAAAAGGCACCCGCCCCCCTCCCAGGAACATCTGAGGGGGAAGGGAGAGAAGGCCCGAGGTGGCGGACCCTCCGCGCCCCCAGCGTGGGGGGAATGGCCGAGTGGTCGCGTCGCCCGCCCAAAAAAAGGCGGCGGCCAGGTCCACAGGGGCAGCTACAGGGGGCGCGAAGCCCGGCCATACCATCTGGCGGTGGGTCAGGGGAGTCCCAGAGAAAGGGACACCCTCGACGGCACCCCATGGGAGGCAGGGCGTGCAAAGCCGCTCAGAACCAAAACACCTCCTCCCCACAGAGGGTGAGGAGAGAAGCGCTGCCGGAGGTGGGCTCTGGCCGTGGCAGGGCAGGGGACAGCCCGGAAGCCTCAGGGGAAGAAGGCAGGCATCGCTCCCCACGTGTGCACGCAAGTGCACACGCATCGCCTGCCGGTGGGGGTCCCGGGGGCGAAAGAGGGCCCCCTAAAAAACCAAAGCGACCGCCATTTAATGCAGAAAGGCGGTCCGGGCTCTGCGGAAGAAGCAGCGGAGCCCATGGAAGAGGCCCCGCCGAGAGGCCAAAGGGAGGGAGGAACCGCGAGGGCAAAACAAGCCCTTCGGGTAGATCCTCCCAACTTAAGACCTCGGAAGCCGGCCCCGATTGTATCATCGAGGGCCGGCCGCAGAGGAGGTCGCCGAGGGCAGGAGGGGCCCCGAAGAGCAGTTGCCTGGCACCGCCTTCCTCCGACGGCGACATGGGTCCTGAACCCTGTGTTGCCGAGGAGGGGCGGCGAACCAGCTCCCGAGGAGGCGTGGCTCCATGCGGATAAAGCCGGAGCCCAAACCCGGGCCGAGGGGCCGGAGGGGCGGGATGAACCACCTCTCCCAGAACAGGAGCTGCCTCGGGCTCCCTGCCTCCGGGAGGAGGTGGACTCGCCCCAGGAGAGGCGTGGCCCGCGGACAATGCGGAGCCCATGCGATGCCGAGGGGCCGGGGGGAGAAGAGCCCTCCAACCAGAACAAGATCTGCCTCAGGCTTCCCTCTCTGCGCGACGGGGTTCCGCCCCTCGTGCTGCCGCTGGAGGGGAGGAGAAAACACCCCTGAGGCAGAGGCGGCCTCATGAGCCCGCGTTTACATTGGTCTCCGGAGCGGAAGGAGGGGAAGAACCAGAGAGGGCAGAAGGTGGTGCCTCGAGGTAGATCCCTCCCCGGCGCAACGGGCCAAGAAACCGTCCCCACCCAGCATCGAGGGACCGGTTCCAGTCACCGAGGGGGCGGAGGAGCCCCCTGAAAGAACAACCGCCGGGCTTCCCTTTCCGGGCGGCGACGAGGGCTCCGGCCCCGCGTCCGTTGGGGGAAACATCGCCCGAGGCGGTCCCGTGACTGATGCGGGGAAGGGGAAGGACCCGAAGGGTGTATCCCTTTCTAGGGGAGGGAGGGAAGGACCGAGAGGGTGGATCCCTTCCTTCGAGGAAAAGAGGGACGGGCCTGAGACCGTGCCTCGGACCTCAAAGGAGGGACCCAGAGCGGGACCAAACCATCTGGCTCGGCGGCGACGCATGGTGCCTGCGCCCCGAAATCCAGGGTGCAGACGGTCCCGGGAGGGGTCCCCTCCGCCGGTCTCTCCCGTCGCGCCCCTGGGGGTGGGGCGCAGGGAGGACCGGTGAAGTTTCAAGATAAGGCGCAACGCGCCACCCACCAACGGAGTGGGTTGGCCTTTACCATCGGGGGGGGCGATGGAGAGCTGAGGGGAGAGGAGGAGGATACCAGTCCACGGGCAGCGTGGGCTCGGAGGTTTCCGTCTCTCCCTGACATCCCTGCGGCGGATCTCCTGGAGTTCTTTCCACCGCAGGGACAAGGTACAGCTGGCCCTGGACAAATGGGGGACTTCCAGAGGATCCTAACCTCTGTGAGGTCCTTCCTCAGGGCCAGCCACGCCAATAAAACTTCGAACGTGCACATTCGGGCCTTGTTACACGACCAGTTGGTGAGCTTGGAGAACTCAGGATCTCCCGTGAGCGCCACCGACAACTCCTGACAGAAGATCATGTATCACATCGGTACTGTGAATGTCAACGGGTGTAGGGACCCTTTCCGCAGGGCCCAGGTAATCTCCTACCTGAAAAGGGGTTACTCTGTGCTTCCTGCAGGAAACCCACACGACTCCAGAGGCGGAAGCCAACTGGCTTCTGGAGTGGGGGGGGGGAGAGTGTCGTTCAGCCATCTCACCGCACCTCTTGTGGGGTGGCGACGCTCTTCTCCGGGTCCTTTCTTCCCACGGTACTCGATGTGGTAGACGCCGAGCCAGGCCGTCTGTTACACCACCGATCCGGGACGGCGACAGTATCGTTCACCTGGTGAGCGGTACGCCGCCGCCCACGGGTCCGGGGCGAGGGTCCAGTTCTTTTCGCCGGATGTCGACCTACATGAGCAACATCAGCGCCGACGAAAGTCGCGTGGTCCTCGGGGTGATTTCAACTGCACCCTCGAGGCCGCGGACAGGGTGGGGGACAAGAACACTACCCTCTCGCCGGCAGCTCTGAGAGAGCTGACCGCTCAGCTCTCTGGTCGACATCTGGCGTTGGCATCACCCAGACGCCCCCGCCTTCACCTTCACCAGGGTGAGGGAGGGGCGGTGTCTCAGTCCCGGATCGACAGGTTCTACGTCACCAGGAACCACGCTCACCGCGCTCGCTTCCTCCGACATAAGGTCGGGCGCGTTCACGGACCACAACCTGGTGGCCGGGCGGTGGCCCTGGTGCCAGTCGGGCACGCCCGCCTACTGGCACTTTAACAACGCCTTGTTGGAGGACGAGCGCTTTGAGCGGTCTTTCCGGGACTTTTGGACGGTCTGCACGGCAGACGATCTCGCTTCCCCACGCGGCGTCAGTGGTGGGACGTGGGGAAGCAGATCAAGATCTTCTGTCAGGAGTACACAAGGGGCGCGAGCAGGCGGAGGGACTCCACGGATCGAGCGGCTGGAAAGGGAGCTGCTCGATCTGGAGAGCCGCCTGGCTCGCGGGGACCCACTCGAGCAGAGCGTGCGTACGAAGAGAAGAAGACACCCGCGGACCTGCAGCTCCAGCGGTCCGGGGCGGCTTCCGGATCCGGTTCTTCGGGAGATGGACCGCTGCTCAGATACGCTGTTGGAGAAAAGAAGGAGAATAGGAACATCACCTGCCTTCTGGCAGACGACGGACTTCTGACGCGGATCCGGGAGAGCGTGAAGAGAGGGCCAGAGCCTTTACTCTGACCTTCTTCTCCGGATCCCGCCGACTCCCGACGCGATGCAGGGTTCTTTGGGATGGGCTTCCCACGGTCGGCGAGGGCGTCAGGGATGAGTTCGAGGGCCAGCTGACCCTGGCCGAGCTCTCCGACGTTCAGTCGGATGCCCTATAACAAATGGCATCGACGGGCTTTGGAGTTCTACAAGAAGTTTTGGGATTTGCTGGGGCCCCTTTGCGCTATAACGACCGGGAGAATGAGGCGGGCGGTGATAACGCTCCTGCCCAAGAAGGGGGGCCTGAAGAACTGGCGCCCGGTCTCGCTGCTATGCACGGACTATAAAATCGTGGCCAAGGCCGCCTCCTTGAGGCTCAAGTCCGTGCTGGCAGGCGTGAACCGACCAGTCCCTACACGGTCCCGAACCGGACGATTTTTGATAACATCTTCCTGGTTCGGGACCTGCTGCACTACTGCAGGAGGACCGTCGGTCGGTCGCCTTCCTGTCGCTGGATCAGGAGAAGGCGTTCGACCGGTGGATCACGAGTATCTTTCGAACCCTGCGAAGCCGGATTCGGGCCGCGTTTCGTCGGCCTGTTCCGGATGCTCTACGCCTCTGCCGAGTGCCTCTTGAAGGTAAACTGGTCCCTGACCGCGCCCCTCGCGTTTGGGAGAGGAGGCGTCAGGGCTGCCCTCTGTTTTTGCATCGAGCCCTTCCTCTGCCTCCTTCGCAGGAGGCTCACGGGTTGGCGCCGCGCGTCGGACACGAGGGTGGTCCTGTCGGCCCACGCCGACGACGTGCTCCTGGTGGCCTCGACCCGTTGACCTGGAGAGGATGCGGAGCTGCCAGAGTGTCTACTCTGCCGCTTCCTCTGCCAGGATCAACTGGGACAAGTGCTCCGGTTATTGGTGGGTCCCTGGCGGGTGGACTCCTCGTCGTCGCCTCCAGCAGTTCCAGTGGGAGCGGACGGTTTTAAATATCTGGGAGTCCACCTGAGCCCTGGAGACCTCGGTCGCAGCCAACTGGGTGGAGTTGGAGGACAAGGTGGCTGCTAGGCTGAGGTCGTGGTCGGGTCTGCTGAAACTGCTTTCCTTCAGGGGACGGGCTTTAGTGATTAACCAACTGGTGGCGCCGATGCTCTGGCATCGA
This sequence comes from Huso huso, assembly GCA_036884735.1. Lineage (NCBI taxonomy): Eukaryota > Metazoa > Chordata > Actinopteri > Acipenseriformes > Acipenseridae > Huso > Huso huso. The sequence continues at coordinate 152,302 of JAHFZB010000104.1, forward strand.
CTCACCGCCCCTGAGCCCGCCCCTGAGTTTGTGTCCAGGGTCCAGAGGAAGCTGACGGACTTCTTCTGGGCGGAAAGCACTGGGTCTTGCGGTAGTTCTGAGCCTCCCTCTGGCCGAGGGAGGGCAGGGTTGGTGTGCATCAAGAGCCAGGTGCACACCTTCCGCCTCCAGACGCTGCAGAGATTCCTGTACGCAGACCCGCCCCGCAGTGGTGCATGCTGGCGCCCCTTCTGTTGCGCCAGCTGCACGACCTGCCACGACCGCAGCTCTTTTGGATCGATCTCCGGGAATCCGTCTCCCGAGCTGCCGGTCTTTTACCAGGACCTGCTCAGGACCCGAGCATGTTTAAGAAGCGGTTCCGACCGAGGGGAAATTCTTCTGGAGCCCCCTGCTGCACAACCCCATCTAGGTGCGCAGGCGTTGAATCCCAGCGGTGCGGAGCCTGTTGATCTCGGCCAAGGTGACCAGAGTCTGGGATCTCCTGGATCACCAACGCGGCGTGGCTGACTCGAAGTCGCTAGACTGGGACCCTCAGAACGGCCCGCCCGGCGATCCGGGAGTGCAAAGCAGCTTTGCACCCAGACTCTGTCGGGTATCTCGAGGGGTCCTCAGGACGGGGAGCCATCGTCCCTTCCTACCCCGGCTCTCGGTCCTGCTGATCAGACCAAAGGATCGGGCTCCCCTCAGCCTCCCTCGAGAATCACCTGAGCAGGGCAGTTCTCCTCGACCCCCCCGCCGTTCGTGTCGAGGAGGACCCTGCACGCGATGGCGCCCACACCCTCCACTTCCCTCGCCTCGCTCCCCGCCGAGACACCGCCATGGAGCCCTCCAACCACCGGAGGGGAGAGTCCCCAGTGGGGAGGCTTTGTATTTCGCTGGTCCCCAGAGGCGCTGGGGACCTGGGATGGTATCAGGAGAGGTGTTTCACCGATTCGGACCCCATGCCCTTTCTGGGCGGAGTCCGAGTCGGTGTTCCACATTTATTTTTTTGCGCCAGGCTGCAGCCGTTCTTTTTTGTTCTTAAAGAACCTCCTGCTGCAGTTCTGGCTGCATTTTTCCCCTACCCTTTTTTATTTTCGGGCACCCTGTTCGTGGCTCCACCAGGAAGAGGGACCTCCTGGTGAATCTGCTCCTGGCTCTTGGCAAACTTACCATCTACAAGACCAGGAAGCGTAAAGATCACCGGGAGGGTCTTTGACTGTGGGGGGCCATGTTCAGGGCCCTCCTTCGCTCCCCGGTGGCGTTGGAGCATGCCGTTGAGTCCACTGGCGACATGACGGCTTTTGTCGACCAGTGGGCTCTGGGTGGCGTGCTCTGCACCACCCCCCCCTTTGTTTTGAATATTTAATTTAAAAAAAAAAAACTGGCTTAGTTAACGGTCGGTTTTGTTGGCACCCCTTTTGATTAGGGGGTGCCAAACTGAATTTTTTTTCACCGCTGCCTTCGGGCAGCTGGTGCGCCGGCTGCCAGTAGGCGGCCAGCGCAGTTTATTACCGGCCATTAAATAGGCTGTACCCTTGAGCAAGGTACTTTACCTAGATTGCTCCAGTAAAAACCCAACTGTAAATGGGTAACTGTATGTAAAAAATAATGTGATATCTTGTAACAATTGTAAGTCGCTCTGGATAATGGTGTCTGCTAAGAAATAAATAATAATAATAACTATAAATCACTAGCCGGCTGCCCAGATAAATATTTCATATTTATCAACAAACTAACTACGTTGCTTCAATTTCCTCATTTGAGCCAAACACCGCGAGAATTCTTGCTCAACGAAGTGGTTTTAGATCTGAAATACGTCATCTGCAGTTCGGCAATCTTCGTCGTTTTCAGACTTCACCAATAGAGTCCAGATGTTATAGATCTAAGAGGTTAAAAAAATTCATTAATATCAAGATTTACGTTGCTTTTATAATTACATACCATATATTTAGTGTTTTGCTAGCTCTGAAATTAAACACCAGTGCCGGGGTGTATTTAAAGCTTGTTTCCCCTCTGTTTGCATCTCTGTGCTTGATTACAAGACCTGTTCCCTGCTCTCTCCTCGCCATGGCGCCGTGTCCCTGCTCTCTCAGTTACTGAAAGTGGCCGCCTCTCTGCTGCTGCCGGCCCAGCGATCACAGATTCGCTCGTTGCCCAGCACCGCCATTTTGGAGACAGAGAGGCAGGAGCCGGCAGCAGCTGAGAGAGAGAGAGATAAGGGGACCGGGGCTTGAGGTGAGCGAGTGCTTATGTGGAGCATGGTGGGGGAGCGAAGGGGGAAGATGGCCGGGAGGGAGAAAGATTGTAAATGCGGGGACGGGAGAGCTGAGGCAGATGGTCTCTGCGTTAGGACGGTAGGAGAAGGGAAAATATCCCGTTTAGGATCCAGGGCCTCGCAGGAAAAACGCGGAGGCCAAAACAGCCCCTAATCCTAGATACCATTCGTATTTAATACTAGTGGTGGAGGCCTTAAAGCGACAGGACCTATTTCAATAACACCAGTTTTAAGTACTAAGTTTTTAGTGTGCAGGTGAAATGCAATCATTTGCTGTAAGGCCTATATTTAACCTTACAGCCTGAAACGTAAAAGGCCTCTGCCAGAGTCACGAAGTTCTTGTTTCTAAATACCCCTGTACTAGATTATTCTCAAGAATCGACGTTCAGTAAATTATACAACATATTGTAATGTGATTGTGCCAAAGAAGTGCATTGAATAGAAATAAATAAATAAAAAACTCAAGGTGCAGTTTCACAGTTTAAATGTGAAAGTACTTTAGTATTGGCCCTAACATAACGTTTTTCAGTAGGGGGCAATTCCTAAGATGTGCAACATAGAAAAGTGACAACTGAATTTATGCTTCAGGTTACGAATATACTAACTAGCGTTCCGGTTTTATACTGCTAACCATGCAAACATACGCAGCAATCTGTAGTTGTGGGATTGGAGATAAATCAAAATCATACACTGTCACCAATGCAATATTTTGCAATATCTGTTTTGTATTATGAAAGCAACAGTCACTTTTTCCTCTCTGTCAAAATCATAATCAAAGCAGCTCACAGGCTTGGTGATTTCATGTAGTACTATAGGAATACAGATTATCAACTTGGTATTTTCCTGTTAGATGCAGTATTACTTATGATGAAAGTTTAAAAAAAAAAAAAAAAAAACTTAAATGTACATACAGTGTACATTAACTTGCTAGTTTACAGTTTGTAGGTTCATTTAATATTTAAAAGTTGTCAGATGAATCTGATTTGAGCTGCTTACAGCTGTATTGTTTTAGAAATCAGTATGTGTTCCACGTTAATTGAGAGCAGTTCATGTAACTACAGTAAAACTGGTATTAGTTGGGCACACACAAGTTAGTCAGGTTGGGAGGAAGTTTTTTGTTGGTATGTACAACTACAGTACTTGGTAGAGCACAGACTGACCTTGACTTTGCCATATGAAACATTAGTGATTTTTGCAGTCTTGAATACAGAAGCACATGCCAGCTGGTCCCAGTCTTGGATATGGCCTTATATCATTTGTGTATGACCACAGTCTAGAAAGTAAACAATTTCATTAGTTATACTAGGGTTGTCTTGTTACTTATGAGTTAAAACAAATCAATTTGCCTACAAATGGCTGATTTACACAAAAGTGTGCACTGTACTACAGGTGGCAGTGTTTCTAATTATGTGACCAACCCTGGTATATCATCATATTGCAACACTGGGGAATTATTCAATAAAGGTTGAGGACAATTTATATGTCAGTTTTGGAATATATGTGGCCTGATCTATGTTTACAGTATTTTATTACCACATAAGGAGACTCTATATCATACAATACAATACAGCTTTTCATAGGTGGGAACAGTTAAAGGCAAATGTAAATTGAACAACTACAATAAATCTTATTTCCACAAGGCTATTCTATTACAAGAATAATGAAGACAGTTCTTGCCTTTTTTATCCTAGTATGTTCAAAGTGGGTAATAGGAGTTCCTTGTTAGACTTGGCACACACCACCGATGCATTGCAATTGAGATACTGCAGTATTAGGCAATAAAAAGCAGTCATTTTAGGACACAGTGCATTTTTTACGAACAACAATATAAAATACTGCAATATTAGTATTACAAGGCCAGTCCTTGAACATGTAGTTTGTTGCGCTGATAAGTCATTAAAATCAGACATTGGCAAGCCCTAAATGCTAGCGATGATGGTAAATTCTAATGCACATTTACTTTAAACATAAAAGTCTTGCACTTATTATTAATCTCATTTTATTGTGATGATTTATCTGTCCGAGGTTACATGCCAAGTAATAGCTCTGCGCTTATTTATTTAGCTTCTTACATTTCTTCATGTGGGAGCGCTGACATGAGAAAGATAATGGTAATCGTTACTTGTGAGGGATGGATCAGCATGCCTTTTATAGCTGGCTAAATTCACACAAATATTAACCCATATAATAAAGTATTTCATATTAACCCTATCCCTAAATCCACTCCTAGACACAACCCACAAGTACATTATATTTCTTTTCCCCTGATGAATGTTTCCATGCGCAGGAGCCAAGTGCTTGCCTTTTTGTTGGTGAAGGAAAACTGGTCATCCTAACGTTCTCTGGGTTTGTGTTGTGTCCGTAACATTATTTGGGATAATGTTCTCAATACTTCAAGGCAGAGAAAACTATTAGCAATTTTCTACATACGCCTGCATATTAGGCCTTCTAATCTTCAATATATAAACCTGTGTAAGAGATATAATGGAGATTTACATATGTGTGCCACACAGGTGACAGGTGTGCCCTCTCTGCCATTCACTTTCACTGGGATTTCAGATCCTGTTATCCAGATATCCAGACTGTACAGTGTTAAACAAACGTCACAAAGGGGCACAGAATGGCAACAGTGTCCTGATGCCACACTTAAATCAGTACATAACTTCCTCTTTTATTTGTTTTAAACCAGGACCTCAGTAAAGGAACAAATAATAGAATAGCACAACTAGGGGATGCATCAGTTGTACTTGTAATTGAGACAGCTGCCTCCTCGCTAACTTCTTATCAGATTATATCCAATCAGGAGATGTTAATCTTATACACTCTATCACTTAAATACCCAACACATTGTGACATAATATCCCTATGCCCCACCAGTATTAGAACATCTGTGAAGAAATACAAAACTAAAATGCATGAAAGAAAAAAAGGTTCCTTTTCTTAAGTGGGTTCATGCACTTGTCTTTTATTTTTCTGTTATTTCACCCAAAGAGGGTATTATTGACATTCCTAATTATTGCACAATTTAAGCACTCCCTTGAAATGTATAACAGTTGTAATGCTCTGTGTTTCTCAGGTCTTGTTTGTGTGTATGAGATTCTGTTTTTCTTGCAGCAGTGCAGTTTAAAGCCCACACTTGGGTGTGAGAGAAGTGTTCTATGGCCTCAGAGTTAGATGAAGTGGAAGATGGTGGCTGTTCGGAACTGGCAAGACCTCTTCATCTGCAGTATTTGGAACGAGCCCTAAAGCTAGACACCTTCCTACGACAGACTGCAACTTTCTTCAACAAAAATGTCTCAAGGTAAAACTTCAAGACTGCTTGCACCCAGTTTGAACATAAAGACTGATGAAAAATCTTTCTTTTGCATTTTTACATATAAGGAAAGCCAAGATACGAGGTGTATGCCAATAGGGGTCTGTTAGGCCTACCACTTAAGCCTACCATGTAAATTGAGACATGGTGCTCGCGCTATTGGCCTCAATTCGTATTCATTTGATTAGGAATATTGTCCCTGACTGCTCAATGTTAATGATTTTCAGTGACGATAGTGATGACGGTTTGGATATGGGTTCCTCCCTGGCCCGCTCGGACCCCCCTGCCTCTACTGAGAGTCAAAGAGGAGCCTGTGGACCCGGAGGAGGAGGGCGTGGAGCCCTGCGGAGCAGCCGAGCCTGGGGTCCGGCCAGAAACCAGCTCACTCAACGGAGCTCTGCATCAGGGTAGGACAGAGCCGGCTGCTGCACAAGCTGCTACACGGTTCACTGCTTTATACCTCAAATGAATACATAAAGGTTATGCGTTATGCAAAACAAAACTAATTCTGTCTTCATTTTACCAGCACCAAAAATAGACAAAGGCAGTTTGTACAACTTTTCGAAGCTGAAGAAAAGCAGAAAGTGGCTTAAGGTATTTTAATTGATTTATTATATAAGGAAATAATCTAACATAATTCTATTTTGTTGAGAATATTTAAAATAAACAATTGCAATTAATTTAACTTCTATAGGTATTTTTTAACTAATATGAATTACATATTAATTCATAACATGCACTATTGCGGACTATCATATTTATTATTGTATTTATAATGTTGATATGGGCATCAATAAACCCAACTGGAAAGAGTTAAAGGTATTTGATCTGTTTCAATTTAAAATCTTTAGCTGGGTTAAGGTCAGTGATGCTAAGTTTATATATAATATATAGTGTCTGAGCGTGAGGCGTTATTTTCCTCAGGGTATCTTACTGAGCGACGACACCACAGACTCGGACTCTGATACAGACGAGGAGGAGTTCACACTCTCTAAAGAAGAGCTTCAGGACATGCTGAGGCTGCACAGATAGAAGCTTCATCAGAACAAGTTCCACGCAGACAGAGAGGTAGGGCTACACTCTGCAGCCATTTCATTTGTATGAGGGCTCCCTTTTTAGAAAACGCTTAAACTTTTTGACATGTGGAAGCAGTGTTTCTAAGGAATAGATGTATTGAAGTGTCATACACCTGTTGATGTCTTTCCGGCTGTACTAATATGATTTGATTTCTGTTACAGTTGCAGCAGTACCAGTACTACAGTGCAGGGCTTCTTTCCACCCATGACCCGTTTTATGAACAGCAGCGCCACCTACTGGGGCCCAAGAAAAAGAAAATTAAAGAGGAGAAGAAATTAAAGGGTTGGTGGAACTGCATTTTACTGCACACAGATTAGCTGACAGTAGTTAATGTTATAAAAAACAGGTACTAGATATGAATACAAGTTTGTCACCTTTCTGGGCTGCCAGTTCTAATTACCTGCCATTGGCATATGTAATTTAGGCTGCCAAAGAGATTCTATTAGTAAGCACCAGCACCATCTAGTGTTCAGGAGTGTATTGCCAGAAAAAGTTGATCCATACTGGCAGATCACTAGATGGATCCTGCACTTACTTCTGCAATGATAGAACCACTTGAAATTATTGCAAACAACAAAAAAAAGTGAATGAAATTCAATTTCAAGTTGCTTACCCTTTTATATATACAGTAGGTCTCCAACAGCTACTTAATGACTGTGTCGCTAGTTAACATGGATAGAGCCACAGTGTGTTCATAACGTACCATTGCTGATACAGTTAGCCACCCTGCCCCCAATAATGTTACATATTTAAATGAACTCCAGAAGTCTCAGCTGTATCTGCTGATTCGTTTGCATGAAGTTTTATCTCCAGCTCTTTTTATTGATGTGTTTTTAGCAAAGTTAAAGAAGGTGAAAAAGAAGAGGAAGCGTGACGAGGAGTTCCTCTCTGAGGGGCGGCAGTACACCACCAAAATCTTTGCCAAGTTCTCCCACGACACTCCCCCACCCATATCCAAGAAGAAACACCTAACAGTCGAACAGCTGACGGCACGGCGACGCAAAGTCTGGCTGACTATTGCCAAAAAAGAAAACCCTAAGGTGTGCGTTTCATTTCATTTCACAGCAAATTCATAGAGTGAAGACAGACTTTATTTCCAAAGCAGTAGCACCCCCAGGCTGCCATTTATAAGGGGGTATGGCTGGCATTTCTAAATAGGCCCTGTTAACATGCTGGGTGTTAAGTTTGATTTTAGCCAGGACAGCAGCAACATTGATTCTGCTCTTATTAGACAAGTTTGAAATGAATGGTGCCTGAGGAGACCACAGCTAATATCCCTTAATTGTTCACAGCAGCGTGTATCTCTTACATACTGTTTTGTTTCAGACGTTCAAGCAGAAAGCCTCAGCACGGAACCTTGTCGTAACAAATGCCAAAAAGGTAATCTTCTTTCTCTTCTGTACACTATTTAATAATTTGTATGTATTCAGTTAAGATCAAGTAGACTTAATGATAGACAGTCCTAATAAATCCTCCAGTACCTATGTCTTGCTCAAACCTGGGCTGGTGTAAACACAGCAAATACAGCTTTATGCAGGGATGAGTCTATCCTAATACACCAGAAGTTTCATCGTAACAAAAGTCAGTAGTCTGATATTAACAAGAAGTGTTACCTTGAAATGTTATTCACTGAGTGGCCCACTTGTGTTCTCTGCTCTAGCTGGCCCACCAGTGCATGAGGGAGGTGAGGCGGGCTGCTATCCAGGCCCAGAAGAACTGCAAGGAAACCCTCCCGCGGGCCCGCCGTCTCAACAAGGAGATGCTGCTGTACTGGAAGAAGTACGAGAAGGTGGAGAAGGAGCACCGCAAGCGGGCTGAGAAGGAGGCTCTGGAACAGAGAAAGCTTGACGAGGAGATGAGGGAGGTAGGTACCACCTCGGCACAGTCCCACGTCTGAGAAAACAATGGTGTGCAACAGGAGAGGGTTAGGGTTAGACTGATTTAAATCTTAAGCTCAGAATTTCTAATTCTCTCAGCTGGCCCGTCACTGAAAAGCCTGGCCTGTCTTTCTACACCTACGCCAATTTGCCTTACTTTCATCTAAACAGGATCTTCAGGCTCAAAACATGCCACTGGCTGCAAAGCAAAAAGCCTACTATTAGGGAAACCAGCTGTTTGGTTAATGATGGTAAAGGAGGCTTTAAAGGGTTGGTTACAACGTTACTCTCCATGTGAAATGACCGAGGGAGTGCAAAATTAAGATATGTATTACGTGTGGCTTTTTAAAAATGTCACAACAGGTGTTATACAGTTGATTATACAAATAACCTCTTCAACTCCAGATGCAAAAATGAATGTGCACTCCAGGTACCAGATTTAGAAATTATTGTAATTGGTATTTTTACCCCTGAAATTGGTATAAAATAATATTATTTGGAAAAAAGTCAATACAATTAAAACAATTTTATTAACCCTTTAGGCTCCTGTGTACGAAAGAGTTATATTCAATAAAGCACACACTATATAAAAGGAATACAAAAAAAAACTTACTTTGTTTGTAAAATGAAATACTATGTATATACTTTCGATTGTTGATTGTTTCCTGCGATATCTCCAACTCTTCTCAATGTCTTCACAGATAGATAGGAATTTTTTTTATTGGCTAATAGTCACTTGATGATTTCGATCTCTCCTTCTTGACTTCACGTTACTAACATTGTGACAGAGAAGGGATCTGAGCTGCAAATCTCAGTACAAAGGGGACGCAGTGGGAGCTCTGTGTTTTCGTTTGTTTATTTGTGTAGCAGATGACTAGCGAGTTGGGAGCTGCAGCCACAGAGCCAGCACGGACCCCAGAGACTAGCACAGCAGAGCCAATGCTCTTGTGGATTACTGTGCTATGTGATTATTTTGTGAAACCTTTTTGTTTGTGACTGAAAACCTGCCATTTTACCTCTATACCAGCAATGGTGTGGGGGTAAAATGGCGGGTTTTCAGTCCCAAACAAAAAGGTTTCACAAAATAATAACACAATACAGTGATTATTATTAATTAAAAACTGACTATTTTGGTAACTCTAAGACTGTTTTGACATTCACTTTGTCACCCACACCACTCGCCACCTGACAGGCATGTATACAAAGAAATCAGATTGAAAAATAAAACAGAATTGACGGCAAACCTTGACGTCCGCAGGTACAGCGTGGTACTGCAAGTGCTCTTTCGTTTGACGTACGTGCGTATGTCCTGGAGCTCAAGTGGTTAAGTGGTAGTAGACACCCTGTTTTTCTCAGAACATTTGGACCAAATCTCATTATACATTAAACTTAAAGCCATAAAATGACATGCAACGACAGTACATTATAGGAAAAATCTGTAAAAGTTAATACTGCGTTGCAATTAACAAAGCTGTTTTTGTATGGGCATTGCTTGTGTTTAACGAGTGACAGACACAAGTTTTATACTATGTTTTTTTAAACTGTAGTGATTTACACTCAGTGTGTGCATATTCAATTCTTTTAGAACATCTGCTGCGTTTCGGACTGAGGCAGAAGGAGAGTTTCAGATGACTAAAACCTGCAGCCTTCAGTGTTCGGTATAGAGTATGTCATCTGAAACTTCCACTTGATAATGAACTCTAGGTCTATTATTCTAAATGCAATGTTAACAATCTTCGGGTATGTTCTTAAAACAAAGTGTATTCTAAAGGTACAACAGAGTTAATAAATGTGTCTTGTGCGCCAGGCATATTTCTGGTAATATTATCCATGCTTAGACAAGAGCACTTTGATTTAGCTCTTTTATTTTAGTGTGTGACCTCCCTCCTAGTCTGTCTGCAGGAGAGATTTATGCAGGCACTACCTGCTGCAGTGATGGAGAATTTCTGCATCATAGCGCAGTGCCGACTTAGGTGAGCAAAATTAGTGCAAAAAGGAATGCTTCAGTGCCAGGTTTGGGTCAGTTTTACTAACTTATTGATAAATGACATGTTGTAATAACTATACAGTACATACTATAATAATATAACTGTGGTAACATGAAATGTAAGGCTCGGCATTTTTCTTCTCAGGCCAAGAGACAACAGCGAAAGCTAAACTTCCTGATCACCCAGACCGAGCTGTACGCCCATTTCATGAGCCGCAAGCGCAACGCAGAGAGTGATGCGATACAGGATGAGATCCTGATGAAACTGGACGACAGCTCAGCGCACCGCCAGATTGATATTGGTGGAGGTGTAATGGTTAATGTCAGCCACGAGGACTACGGTACTTTATTTATTTATTTATTTATTTATTTATTTATTTATTTATTTGTTTGTTTGTTTGTTTTGCACCGCAGAGAGTGGATATCGCTGGTGATAGGGATATATACTGGAGGCGCACGTCAGACATCAGACATCCTGTCCTTTGGTCTTTGATGATACTTCCTTGTTTCCATGTTAATTGTGGTGGAAGGATGTGTCCAAGGTTTGGGGGAAGTGTACTTATTTTTTTGTCCTAAACAACAGAAAACAACAGATACAAGATAAAGAGTGTTGCTTTGTCGTATTTTGGGTCTATCGGATGTGACCATGAGGGAAGCTTAAAAAAAAAAAAACAAGTAAACTGGTTGCTTGAAATTGTTTAATGTCTGTGGTATTTAGGTCTGCCAATGTTTGTGTCATAAAAAAATAGTGTCAAGTTTAGGGTGAAGTTACACCTGAATGACTGTAGAGGGCAGCTTTGCTACTTGGAACCAGAGAATAAACTGGCATTGCTCTCCATGCATCAGCTTTGAGTGCCCTTGTAATGTCTAAAGTGATTTCCTCTTCATCGGCTCCAATTGTGTGCTGTAAATAGCTGGCAGTGTTGACTTTGCATTGTATTGCTGTTAACAGCTGCTCAATGGCTCGGTGCTCAGCTGTCAGGTGCAGCTAACAGATCTGTTTCCCAGGCTGGCTCTTTTTCTAATCAATGAACTCCTCTTAAGATTAAAGTTGCATTGTTAGATATGCAGAGAGGGGCAGCTTCTCCTAATTTATAACCTCATTGGTGATACTCAATGTGCACCTAGCCCACAGTCTGTTTTCATTTGAGAGAAGTTCTTTCACTTTTTATATCCTTGAGTCCTAATGAGCTTTACGAAGATGCGGTATGAATCATCAATGTACAGTAGCATCAAGAAACCTTTGATTCACTGGTACTTGTTCGTTAGTTTGATTTGATTTACTGGTACATTTGTTAGGTATTTAAAGCATTTGGAAGAAAATGGTCCAGGTTCAGAAACTAAGTAATGTAAAACGTTATGCTTAAAAAAAAAAAAAAGTTTGTGCTTATGTATTTAAATCTCTGGAAAGGTGAGGGACATGGCATTGGATATGGCCCTCTCTCGAGCAGAGGCAATGTTGTGATATGTACAACAGTCCACAGGGGGCAAACTCATTTCACAAGTGACTTGAGCCAGACTCAAACCTGACAGACTACAGGTCTATAGAAGACACCTGTCATGATTTTCTTGTATTTTCAGTATATCTTTATCAACTTTTAATGTTAAAAACGGCAACGTTTTGAAGAATTGGCTCTGGGTTGAGTTTCTTGGGATCAGCAGTGTAATGTGCTTGTTTTCCAGACAGTAACTATTACAAGTCTGAGGCTCTGAAGAATGCAGAGGAGGCCTTCCAGATCCACCAAGCCAGAGTGAGTATGAACTCCCCTGAAATGAACTTAATACTCAACAAACCATTCTTACAACCCATACAATGAGCTGTGCAAGCAACAGATGTGTTACTGTGGCCCACAGAAACCTTCAGCACTGGACAAGACACACGTTTCCATTCAAACAAGAGTAATGCATCAGCAGCCCACTTTAATCATTTGGCCTTGGAAGATCATAACCCACCTCCTCTGTCTCCTTGTCCGATTTAGACCCGGTTGTTCGATGAAGAGGCGAAGGACAGCCGCTGTGCCTCTGTGCAAGCTGCCAATGATGCCAGTTCTTGTTTTGGAGAGAGCTACAGCCTGGCTAACCCATCAATCCGTGCTGGAGAGGATATTCCTCAGCCCACCATCTTCCACGGAAAGCTGAAGGGCTACCAGCTGAAGGGCATGAACTGGCTTGCGAATCTCTATGAACAGGTGACTGTGCTGGACACAATACACAGGCCTGGACCATGACTGTCAATGAACTATATTATGACAGATTTTGTCAAGAAACATAAATTGAAACTTAGCACTGACAATTTCCTGTTTTGAAGTTGCATTTAGAAATAAGATATTGCTTCTTTGTGCCCGGGCTAGCAACAGGAAGAATTCCTTCTAATTCCTTCATACCGGTCTTTGTGTTAATCCACATATATCGAACTATTACAGTAGTGTTTATTACTACAATGTCTTTCCAATCAAATACTGTACATGTACAATGTGTAATTAGAAAAAACAAGACATAAGAAAACACTTTACACAGTTATGTACATGCTCCAGTACTTTATATATCAGAACATATCAATAATGTACAGCCACTGACTTTCGAAACAAATTCTTGTGTTACTCAAAGTGATATTAAATGTGGTGGAAATCAGTTGTATGAATGATAAATGTGAGTGGTGTTAATCAGAGTTTGATAACCTAGTGGTATTGTTTTGTTTTGTGTTTATTGTTCTACAGGGTATCAATGGAATCCTTGCAGATGAAATGGGTTTGGGTAAAACTGTTCAGAGTATTGCACTTTTGGCTCATCTCGCTGAGGTGAGAGGTCTGGCTGTTTACAAACTCTGTCTGTTTATTAACAGTGGATGGTGTCTATTAGAGGCAACGATTAATCAATTATTGATGGCCATGGCTTTTATTTTGTAAGCCTCATTTAAACATGCATTGATTGATTAGGAAGCTCTAGCTACTTGCTGCCCAGTTATTTCCTGGTGTGTTGTTAAACTAAAGCTCTTCCGTTTGTATGTGGTTTGTGATGTCAGAATCTAATGAACAAAATAACAGTAGTTTTCTCAATGCACATACTCTGTTATATTACTATGTACAATAAGTATAATAATACTGATTGCACCTCTGGTCTCTAGTTTTCTACTGAACTTCCAGTAACTGGCATTCTGGTAAATGGCTTCAGAAATGCAAAATGAATGTCTGTTTATAATAACTGTTAAACCTGAAGGAAATACTTTGAGTATGCTGTTTAAAGATCAGTGCTTCCTGTTTTTTCCCCATTTGCCACCTGCTTTCTGATGAATTGCTGTTTTTTTCTCTCCTCTTTCAGCGAGACAACATCTGGGGTCCATTTTTAATCATATCACCCGCTTCCACTCTGAACAACTGGCACCAAGAGTTCACCAGATTTGTTCCGAAATTCAAGGTAACGACGTCGCACAGGAAACGAAAAGAAAAACAGCTTTCTGCTAAAATGGAAAAGCTGCATTGTTTATGTGTTTAAATCTAGAAACATGAGGGTTGGTATAGTGCTGTGTGATAAAGACAATTTTGAATCCACAGAAAAAAATGTACACTCCAAAACTCTTGAGCAGGAGGACAAAACATTTGGTGGAGGGCATTTTATTATGTCAATATGAGAGGTGGATTTTAATTCTGCTTTATTTACTTTTTTAGGTTTTGTGTTCTTCCGCTTAAGGAAAGTTACTGTACTTTAAATAAGTCAATGTATTCAGTTAATTACATGGTGCGCAAGAACGATGCTTGTATAGCATCTGGTTATGAGGTCATAGGCAGGTTACTAGGGCATGTGGGCTGTTTTTTTTACCAATCAGCATGTGAGTTTCCCAGCCTTTGAAATGTGCAGAAATATACAGCATAGCATGAATGTTGTCCAGGATATTGGGATTATAGATTGCAGAGGCCCAGACTCGTAAGGCAGATTTTAAATGTCTGGCGACATACAGATGCTTTCTATAAAAAGTGACATAAATAGCTACCTGTGTATCCAAAAACTAAGTGTAATTGTGTGTTTAATAAAAGCTGGTATGGTGTAGTAGACTTGCAATACATAATCACATTTCTGTTTTCCAGAATAGGTATGCACTGGCAAACCGACATATGCCCGATAGGGATAAAATAAACAAAAAAAAAAACACAAAATTGAAGAGTCATAGTGATGCATTATGATAGTCTAGTTATTGCAAAAGCTGTTGGGTAAAACACATTTCTTGTCTTGTAGAATGAAAAAAATATATAATGATAATAATATAAATAATGTTAGCTGCATACAGAACAGAATATCTCAGAGCTGACCACTAGGTGGCAGTACATTACTATTAATGTGATAAATATGCAGTCTTATCGGTAGTGCTGCTGCCTAGGGCTGAGCGACTGATAAGGAGATCTTCGAAATGCTTTGTAATAGGGAGAGACAGTGTGCAGCCCAGCTTAACTGTCTCCTGTTCCCCAGTGTCTAGATGTGAGTACCCAATGTGTCTGCACGGCTCATATGAGTTACCACAGTGGTTGTTACTAGGAACCAGCGCTAAATCCTTCAATACAGATAACTGAGTCGTGACATGGATTTGTGTTAATAATCTGCTTAGTCTCCTAATCTCTCCTACTGTAATGGCCCTCCCAAGGGATTCCCCCTGGATAATGCTTAAAGAGACACTCCTGTATTGCAAGCACTATATTCCAGGGGCTACACACTCTAGCTTATTAAACTGCCTAGGAAGGTGTTGCAGCAGGTTGCTCTTTTGGTAAGAATGGACTTTCTTACGCTAAAGCTGCTATGCACACAAAGTGCCTTTGTTATATATATGTGTGTGTGATCAGTAAACAGAAACATATCTTTATAGGTGTCTTTGGTAAAACAATTTAAAACTAAAACCAAACAAGACAGGACTCATTTTGTAACCTGTAAAGCATAATTGGAGAATCTTGGTCAGTTCAAAGGTTTTCATATTAGAGGAGTGAAGCATGTGCTTGATTTGTCATGTTTCAATTTTGTGAATCTGCAAAGGACTGTTGCAGGTGGTAATGCACTGATGGTACCATCTATGCAGTGTATATATATATATATATATATATATATATATACATACAGTACTGTGCAAAAGTTTTAGGCAGGTGTGAAAAAATGCTGTAAAGTAAGAATGCTTTCAAAAATAGACATGTTAATAGATTATATTTATCAATTAACTAAATGCAAAGTGAGTGAACAGAAGAAAAATCTAAATCAAATCCATATTTGGTGTGACCACCCTTTGCCTTCAAAACAGCATCAATTCTTCTAGGTACACTTGCACAAAGTCAGGGATTTTGTAGGCATATAGTCAGGTGTATGATTAAACAATTATACCAAACAGGTGCTAATGATCATCAATTCAATATGTAGGTTGAAACACAATCATTAACTGAAACAGAAACAGCTGTGTAGGAGGAATAAAACTGGGTGAGGAACAGCCAAACTCAGCTAACAAGGTGAGGTTGCTGAAGACAGTTTACTGTCAAAAGTCATACACCATGGCAAGACTAAGCACAGCAACAAGACACAAGGTAGTTATACTGCATCAGCAAGGTCTCTCTCAGGCAGAAATTTCAAGGCAGACAGGGGTTTCCAGATGTGCTGTCCAAGCTCTTTGAAGAAGCACAAAGAAACGGGCAATTGAGGACCGTTGACGAGTGGTCGGCCAAGGAAACTTTTTGCAGCAGATGAAAGACACATCATGCTTACTTCCCTTCGCAATCGGAAGATGTCCAGCAGTGCCATCAGCTCAGAATTGGCAGAAAACAGTGGGACCCTGGTACACCCATCTACTGTCCGGAGAAGTTCTGGTCAGAAGTGGCCTTCATGGAAGACTTTTGGCCAAAAAGCCATACCTCCGGCGTGGAAACAAGGCCAAGCGACTCAACTATGCACGAAAACACAGGAACTGGGGTGCAGAAAATGGCAGCAGGTGCTCTGGACTGATGAGTCAAAATTTGAAATATTTGGCTGTAGCAGAAGGCAGTTTGTTCGAAGGGCTGGAGAGCGGTACGAATGAGTGTCTGCAGGCAACAGTGAAGCATGGTGGAGGTTCCTTGCAAGTTTGGGGCTGCATTTCTGCAAATGGAGTTGGGGATTTGGTCAGAATTAATGGTCTCCTCAATGCTGAGAAGTACAGGCAGATACTTATCCATCATGCAATACCATCAGGGAGGCATCTGATTGGCCCCAAATTTATTCTGCAGCATGACAGTCGATCCCAAACATACAGCGAAAGTCATTAAGAACTATCTTCAGCGTAAAGAAGAACAAGGAGTCCTGGAAGTGATGGTATGGCCCCCACAGAGCCCTGATCTCAACATCATCATAAAGTCTGTCTGGGATTACATGAAGAGAGAGAAGCAACTGAGGCTGCCTAAATCCACAGAAGAACTGTGGTTAGTTCTCCAAGATGTTTGGGCCAACCTATAAAAAGTTCCCTCAAAAACTGTGTGCAAGTGTACCTAGAAGAATTGATGCTGTTTTGAAGCAAAGGGTGGTCACACCAAATATTGATTTGATGTAAATTTTTCTTCTGTTCACTCACTTTGCATTTTGTTAATTGATAAATATAAACTATTAACATGTCTATTTTTGAAAGCATTCTTACTTTACAGCATTTTTTCACACCTGCCTAAAACTTTTGCACAGTACTGTATATATTTAATTACTGGTAGGGCTTCCAGATTCAGATATAATAACTAAACACATTACTGTTACCATTTAGAGCTGTATTCGCAAACAATAGTATGAATGCTCACTTAAGTGAAACACTATCAACCTGGTACATTTACGTAACCTCTGACACTCACTGTTTTTTCTGAATATGGCTGTTAGACATTTCTTGATTGTGTCAAATTTAATAGAACCTACGTGCACAATCAGAAAGATAAACTAACATACTGAATGAGTTTAGAGCTCTGAGAAACATTTACGTCTGGTTTCACAAACTGATTAGCACTAATCGTGGACTACCTAATGTAACTTTACAGTAAGTAAAGAAGTTCACGACCAGTGCTAATCTGGGTCTGTTAAACCAGGCAGTAGTGATAGAAGTAAACTACAAACCTGACATCCCTCCTGGTAGGTTACAGTTTTCTGTCAGTTTTCCATTGAGTAATTCCCCACTGTCAGCAGAAAACCCGGTAGCTGTTTGACAGTTGTATATGTGGTTGTACCTCACCCTGTCACTAACATGTTCCTAAAATTGCTCTGTAAAGTACTGCTTAAAATGCTATACATTACCTGAGCAGCAATTGCTTTATTTGCCTTTTCTAATTTATTTTTTTGTAATTAAATGCATTTGTTTCAGGTGCTGCCTTACTGGGGGAACCCCCATGACAGGAAGGTAATCCGTAAATTTTGGAGTCAGGTAAGGACAGGATTTCTCTTTATCCATTTCTGTTGGTGTGTTTGCTGTTGATGGTGGTTTGACCAATCTGTTTTGATTAAAAGTGTCAGATAAGACCTAACCTTTGTGATTTGGGAACCGCTGGCCCAAATTTGTCAGATTATATAAAGATATTCCAATACTGTGAATGACAAACCAGCTGATCGGTACAGGGTCATTTTCAGGGTATAGAGATTTGATTGAACTCATGCGCATGAATCCATGCCTGAAGCAAAGGGCACACACCTGAATTGTTTTCAAAGTGTATTATACAGGTAAGTACAGTATGACCAATCAGATGGATTTATGCAAGTTATGAACATTTTATATTTCAACCTCATAGTGCACACGTGTGTCCTTTGTATTGAGATTGAGATTGAGAGTCCTTTCCTAAAACCATTCACATCATATTACCATTTAAACCTGCCCTTTTTATATCATATATGTATTTACATGGGTTGTGATTTTGGGGATTATCATAAAATGGATTCATTGAGAAATTCATCACATTCTGATACGGTGACTGGAAAATGTGTCTGGATTTGTTATGGAATGACCTGTATATTATTTACATACCTTGATTATGATAACCGCATGAGAACCACAGCAAACTATAACAAAAAACAAACGTCAATACTGTTTTCTGTTGGTAGAAAACCTTGTACACGCAAGATGCCCCTTTCCATGTGGTGATAACCAGCTACCAGCTTGTCGTCCAGGATGTGAAGTATTTCCAGCGGGTGAAGTGGCAGTACATGGTACTGGATGAGGCACAGGCTCTGAAGAGCAGCACCAGGTAAAACTGTCCCACTGAGCTAGCTTAGCTTTCTATTGCACAAGCGGACATTTAAAAATCTAAACTGTATTGTTGTGTACTTTCACGGGTCATACACTTCATGCTTTTTTTTCATGTGTTTTTGTTTTTTTCAGTGTGCGGTGGAAGATCCTGCTCCAGTTTCAGTGTCGAAATCGATTGCTGCTGACTGGAACTCCAATCCAGAACACAATGGCTGAGGTGAGTGAAACTGGTATTACTAAATGCTGTGGATGCACTCGCCTTCTTCAGTTCCACATCATATGAAGAGAAATGATTTTCAAATGTTTTGTTCTGTATAGCTCTGGGCACTTTTACATTTCATCATGCCAACTCTGTTTGACTCCCACGAAGAGTTCAATGAGTGGTTTTCTAGAGACATTGAGAGCCATGCGGAAAACAAGTCGGGCATTGACGAGAGTGAGTACCCTTTCAAACTGCTCGATCTACCTGTATATATAACGTGCAGGATTCGATTTCACATGCTCATTTTTATTCTATTTCGTTTCAGACCAGCTGTCTCGATTGCACATGATCCTGAAGCCGTTCATGTTGAGACGTATCAAGAAGGATGTAGAGAATGAGCTTTCTGATAAGGTATATTTCGATGCACATTGTAGGGCAGCAGTGTGGAGTAGTGGTTAGGGCTCTGGACTCTTGACCGGAGGGTCGTGGGTTCAATCCCCGGTGGGGACACTGCTGCTGTACCCTTGAGCAAGGTACTTTTCCTAGATTGCTCCAGTAAAAACCCAACTGTATAAATGGGTAATTGTATGTAAAAATAATGTGTAAAGAATAATGTAATTGTATGTAAAAATAATGTGATATCTTGTAACAATTGTAAGTCGCCCTGGATAAGGGCGTCTGCTAAGAAATAAATAATAATAATAATAATAATAGATGTTGGCATATTTGTTTCCTTAAGTAGTCGCAGACCTTCTACACAAAGATATCTCATTTGTAGCAGTGACTAGCAAACACTGTAATTTTTTTAATCATTTCTAATTGCACTTATTTGTGATTTGATTATTATAAAATGTATTCATCTCCAACATTCATCATGCATCATCAGATATTTCCGTTTTTGAGAAAGACGCTGTTTAGTCTGAAGTGGCTATCCATTAAAAACTTCCAGATTGTAAGGTAAAACAAAGCCAAGTAATCACGTTGTAATGATGTGAATTCACACATGACTGGAAGACTGTAAGAGATAATTAGAGTTTCGGTTTGTTTGTATGTTAAGGATCCATAGCAGAACATCATTAGAATCATTCAGTGGTTTGTCTGTAATTATATACTTGAACACTTACATGTTCATCTGAATCAATGAACTAAGCCCCACTTGGTGAATTAACAGCTGAAATGTTATCTCTATTACAGATTGAAATTCTCATGTACTGTCAACTGACCGTCCGTCAGAAACTTCTGTACCAGGCTTTGAAGAACAAAATCTCAATTGAGGACCTTCTCCAGTCTTCAATGGGCACAGCACAGCAGGCACAGAACACAACCAGTAGCTTAATGAACCTTGTCATGCAGTTTAGAAAGGTATTTATTTCAATGGCACCAGCTGCATCGCAGTGCACCACCACAAAGTGATATCTACACGGGTTTCCTGTGTGTTCAGAAACACAATTTAATCATTTTAATTGAGTTGACAGCTAAACTATAGATTCTTGGGGTATAAAACCAGGAGCCATCTTTAATTATACTGGGCTCTGTTCAATTGATCAAAATGGTGGCCGATCTAAATACTACCAGTATTTAAATGATTAAAATAAGAGGACTATGTACAAATCTAAGTAACAGGCCTGGTTTCTTCTTATTTTTAATATTTTTAGCAGTGGCTGTATTTAGGTTTGCCGCACTGTTTAAATGAAAAGTTCATTGATATCATTAAAAGATACTGTTCACTATTTAAAAAAACTAAAAAACAACTGAATTATGCCCCCCCACCTGCTTGGTACATACTCTGTCTCCCTTTGAATTGTTTTTGTTTGTTTAATAACAAGAATTCATAACATACACATTAATAATAAACAATCAAACAATGTAATTATATGCACGAGTCAGTTTACACACAAATAGAGAGGTGTTTTGGACACAAAAACTTTGTAGATCTGCCAAGAAAATATTGCTGTCAGAACCTCTTTGGTAGTACAGCGTTACACCAGTACCTGCTATATTGAAGCTACAGCATTACATCATTGTTGTGTCTATAGTCCTGCATATTTACAAAAACAGTTTAGTCAAATTATCTTCATTGTAATGAATACATTTAAAGACTTTGCATGAATATTTGTCTGCTTTTATTTATTTTGTATTTGTATTTGTAGTTCGACTTAATATTATACAGTTAACCCTGCAAAAAACGTTGGTTCACATAGGCTAGCTATGTAATTGAATGACATTTAAAAAAATATATATTTTTCCATCTCTAGGTGTGTAACCATCCAGATCTGTTTGAACGGCAGGAAACCCGATCCCCATTTCACATGTCCTTGAAATCCTATGTCATGTGCAAGTTTCTTTACCGCCAGGGCCTGGTCTCTACGTTCAACCAGAGCCGCACCAGGTGGGTGAGCACAAGTTCTTAGCAGTTTAGAAAAAAAATGTATTCCTTTTCTAAATCTTGAATTCCTTACCTGTTCAATATCCTATGATGTGCATTTTGTATAATTCCTGTTTTGGATTCGATCACTATTTACCAGGCTTACTGTCTAATGTCTGTTACAATCAGGGGCTTCTCAATGTGGTTTTTGAAATGACCACCATATGTAACTGCCCCCTCTGCAGCTGTGTGTTAGGAAGTGGAAACTCCCTACACCAAAATCAGCAAATTCCAGCTACACACCTATTGGGGTCATTTTTCAGAATCAAACAGAGTGACTGGACTATAGGAAGCCTGGTCAATAACTGTCTAGAGAATGATAAATAACATATACTGCATAGTAAGTAAGACCGTTAAATGGTACAAATAATAAATATTATGAAACTGTAAATAATATAAAGTATCCCTAACAGCACTCTATTTCCTTAAAATCAGCTACCATTTATGGTGGACTTGAAATACATTCTATAGTCTTGTCATGTAATTCCCTAAGAAACCTGTGAAAATTAATATTTTATGTCAATCAAAAATGTACTTTTTTTTTTTTTTGGTTTTGCATCCATGCTATAATTGTCTTGTATGTTTGCCAGGTGACACTTTTAAGTAATGGTTTTGCAGTTGACATGTACCAAGCGATTTTGTGTGACAGGTAGCTGGGAAAGTGTCAGTACAATGCAGTTGATTTTTAAGGTCCTGTAGGTTAGAGCTGCAGTTCTGTTGAGCTGATAGCTGCTTTCTGCTACATTAAGATCTGGCCGTCTGCCACATTGGCATTTAACCCAGCCTGAGGATTGGATTCCTGCTGAGTCAAAATTTGTTAGATAGAAGGTTTTGTACTGAGAACATTAAAAGCAGCATAAATATTATTTTCTTCTGTTTACAAAATAATACACCTCATAATTTACTTTTTATTTTTCCAGTGTTGTCTTCTCTGACATTAGTAGACTTCTCATAATAAGTTACTGTTTTTTCAACTTCCCAGTACTGTATAGAACGTCTGGAATTCATGAAGCCAGATCAGGAGTAACATATTAATATGAATGACTGCTGTATGTGCTGTGCAAACATGCAGTACCACAGCAGCTCCTTCTGTTAAACATCTGCTGTTAACTGTTAGTCTGTGGAAATGCTGTGTGCTTGTGGAAATGAGACCAGTGTTATCATTTATTTGTTTCATTGCAGGTTGTTACAGGTCCTGCTTTCGCCATTTGCACCAGATCACATCCATCAGTCCTTATTTCACAGGAAAGGTGAGTGCCTGATATAAAACAGAAATACCGCATAGCCTTTCTCTATAAACGACTTAGAACTGATTTTATTTCCAGGATCCCCCCTCATTTGTTTTATAGCTGACATAGGCCCACTAGAAACTGTGCTGAGAACAACATAACTACTCGTTCCATAGTTGCACCAAATGGGAATTATGTTTAGTTGTGGCCAAGAAGGTCTGGAATGAAAAGAGTCGTGCATCAAACAGCCAGTAACATTGGTGAGTGGCCAGGTGGAACTCCCCCTTTCAGTCACACAGTCCTTCACAAAAACACAATAGAACCACTGATAAACAGTGAACAACAACCTGACCTATGTAGCAGAACAATGGAACTGATTTAGGGGATAACATATTATTTCACAAGCTTTGTCACATATGCAGCTTCCAAACACTAAGCCTTTAAAAAAAAAAAAACGTCTATCCCTGACGTATTTGCCAAGTTTGCTTTAGATACAAAATAAAAACAAATGTGCCGCCTTGATTTTTCAGAATTACTTTTTGTCTTTTGTATGTAAGTATCACTTTGCACATTTCCTTAATTTCTTTACAAAATGATTTGGCTGTAAGACCGTACTCAAATGTCTATTCTATCAGTATTTCATATGTCGTGTCGTGTCAATGATGTTTCTATAACAGAATACAGCATTTTGTAAACCTTATGCTTTCACTGTGATTCCAGAAGAACCCCCTATGTTTAAAACATATACTTTTGTTGCTGTTTCGCAGGGAACAATGAGGGCAGTTGCTTCTCTTTCCTGCGGTTTATAGATGTGTCTCCTGCTGAAATGACCAATGTAATGCTTCAAGGAATATTAGTCAGGTGAGTCAGTCAGTGCTTCAATCACGAGGTTTGACTCAGTGATTGTGTAGTAGCTGCAGAGTTTTCTTTTGCCCTCCATGTTTGACGTCGTTGTATCTGTTTCAGGTGGTTAGCTCTTTTTCTGTCTCTGAAGTCTTCTTACCGGCTCTACCAGCAGCACCTGTGGGCTGCAGGAGGGGATGAAGCTGAGGCCAAGTCTGTGTTTCTAGGTAACGAGGCTCTCATTCTGTGGTTGGACTCCCCAACCTCCTTCCCCAGTGTCCGCAGCAGTCCAGTATTACAGGTGAGAAGCAGTTTGTATAGGCTTAAAGGGACAGGCGTACCACTGTTTAAATATCCAGTTAGGAGCAAACCTGTCGTTTATAGACAAAATACACTTCAGAGTGTCACAGACAGATCAGTTTAATAGATTTTTTTTGTTTTTGTTTAAAGGGACAGCCTTTGCTCCAGTGTATTGTTTGCACCACTTATCCATATTATCAATAATAGTGTAAAAGAAACTTAAAGTAAAATCTTAGACAATAATTTCATTGAAAAGTCTTTATCAGTGTCTTCGTGACTTGTTTGCCTAAGTTGCTAAAGTTTTTTTAGTAGTACTAAAATACATGTGTAAGCATATTGGTTTTGTTAGTGGTCTGTCATGAACCATTTAAATATTCAAAGACATTGAAATCACTTTACCAGAAGTGTGCTAAAGTGATGAATTGAAAATACATGAAGATATACCGGAAGTCAAGATGGCACGAGTTCTGTCTAAATGTGACAACTGTACTTGGACTGTGTGAAAAACCTGTTGAATAATTTAATATAGCCGTTTTTAACTTTGTTTCGTTGGTTACATAATGAAAACTATGGCTTTGTGGTCTTTTGTATGTGATTGTGAGTATTGCATTCATTCATTCGTGCCACTGTAGCATTTGCATGATTATTTAATCTCCCATTTGATGACTGTGGAAAATCAGGTGAGTTAGCCTGCTTAATAATTTATAGAGGCTCTGTGTGTCAGGTTTCAGGGTGAGGGAATCCATTCTGCTGAATGCACTACCACCACAGTGTACTGGGGAAGAGGTGGTACAAAATAAAAACAAGTTTTCTAAATCATGGGTTATTGTTAATATCAACGTAATTATAATTAATATAATTTATAATTAATAGACAATATAATTAATAGAATACATTTATTTTCATTTAAACAGTTGTTTACCATTTAAACTAAACATACTGTTTGTTTAATCCTCGTTAAACATTGAAAACACGATTCCACTTAGAAATTGTATTTTCCTTTACCATTTAAACAATTAAACCTTTACAGCCTTAGTATCAACTTTTTTTGGTGCTTGGCTCTAAGTTACTGTATTACAATGTTCTCTTTGTGTGTAACTGGAGATCCTCAGTCACTTCAGTGAATGTGACACATTTACTTACAGAACAGCGTTCCCTAGCTCTAACCTGGCATGTCAGGTACACTCTATACTGTCTAAACACATTAACACAAGCGTTTTTTTTTTTTTTTTTTTTACTGAAATCTAGACTTGACCAAAATGATGCCAAACGAGCTTGTATAGGAGAATGATGGCTGAAATTTGACTATGCACCGATTGAAATGTGTTTGTAGCTCCGATACACATTACTAAATATTAGCAGCTTGTCCAAGCACTCTTCTGTACAGATATATCACTATAGCTATCCAATTAATTGTCTTCTTACAGTGCAGAAGAATGGAGTTTGGGGTTACTAATGGGGGATTTAGGAAAATGTTGACACAGTTGAACTTTGTAGAAATGTTAAGTCATTTACATTTTCAAATAAAGCAGTCCCAGGAATAGGACTTTAGGTTATTGTTCCATCTAAAATCTTGTAACACTAGGCTGGGACGTTGGATCTGCTCTATATAACTGGAGAGAAGCTACTGAGTTACCACCTCCACTGACTTGCAGGGCTCAGACATAACCAGGACCAGCCCTGCTTAGTTTTGTGAGATACAATGTTAACAATAATTTAAACATGATTTTAAGATCATAATTTTACACCAACCAAAATGTGTGAGATTGTATGTATGCATTGTTAATGAGCAGACTGGCATTCCTGGTCTTGGCAGAATCATTTTTTAATGCCGGCAGTAGGAGGCGCCCTTGTTTTACGTTTAATACTCAAGCACAAGAGTATGATTTCTGCTGACAAACAAAATTACTAGTTTACTCTTTCCCTTCTCTCTCACAAAAGCAAAGTCTTTTTCCCTTCGGGGGGTGGGGTGATGAGAATTCATAACAAGGTCATGTCTGACAAGTGCCAGTTCTGACAGGAATTGGCAGGATCACTTGCTGAATCGGCTTGTGTTTTGACCTGACTCGATCCCGACATAGTCTGGTAGACTGGGCTTCAAACTCCACCAACGATGTGCTGAGTTTCTAGACCTCTGTTGCTCTTTACTGAAAGAGCTATCATACAGCTCTGTGTGTTTCCTCTGTAAAATAATTTGTTATATAGTTTTATTACATGTAAAACTATAAGAAATTTGTCAAGTAGACTAAAATTTTCAGCCATCGTCAGTGTTGCATTGTAAGTATCCATTTCTTGTCGTCGTGTGAAGATCTTGCACTTGTAATACAGATTAATTTATTAGCCAAACTGTCACACAACATGCTGTCTTTTTAAAATTAAACTCATTCTTTACTGTTAACTGCTTGTGTGCATTGTTTTTTATTTTTTATTGTAGTCATACTTTAAAAATATATATTTTATTTAATACACAGAGCAGGTACTTAATTGAACAAGTTTTTATTCATGAGAATTTTCAGTGACCCATGGTATTACTGCCTTCATCTGAAATGTGGTTTACTTTTGTTTTGCAGGACCTCATTTTCACTAGTCAGAGTAGTTTAGTTATGGGCCACGCAGACCTGGTTATACACCGAAGGAAATCGGCTACCTCAACCATCCGGCAATGCCAACGAACAGAACTTCCAAAATTCCTATTCAACTCTATACCACGGGTAAGGCTAACGCATGCTTTGGGGAAAGAGCATGCTTAATTAAAATATATGAAACTGCAAAACGATCAATAAATGACTTCATGTTACTAGTTCTAGATTTGTGTTGCTGCCTCAGCCTCACTTGCATAGTTCACTTCACTCAGTGAAATGGTTTCTATGTTTACTAAGTCTATTAGGATAGCCTATATTTATCTGCAATATTTGCTTTGTGGGTGGCTGTACATTTTTTATGGGGTTGTTATTGCATCAGAATACATCTGTCTAGGTATGCCAATATACCCTCTACACCTTGTTAATCTTTAGATGTTGTATAGCTTTTTGGTTTATTTTTTGTCAAACAAATGACTTAGTAAGAGGCAAGATTTGATAGAATTTGAAATCATGTAAGAATGGAAAACAGAAACCCAGCAATAAGTCACATCTCACAATACATAACACATTTATCTAAACACCATAGCTACTTAC
The DNA here is from genome assembly GCA_036884735.1 of Huso huso. Taxonomy (NCBI): domain Eukaryota; kingdom Metazoa; phylum Chordata; class Actinopteri; order Acipenseriformes; family Acipenseridae; genus Huso; species Huso huso. The sequence continues at coordinate 179,197 of JAHFZB010000104.1, forward strand.
ATAAAAAAGAATGTGAGCTTTCATGGGTTATCAAACATGTTTCTCTAGTACTGAGGTGTAAAAGGTTAACCCTTCAGTATTGTGGCATACCATTTTTTGAGTAATTTGTACTGTATTTTTTTTTTTTTATTTTATATTACATTTTCATTACTTGAGTATTACATTGTTTTCCTTTACATACTGAAAAAAGCTTCTTAGTGCTGAAAAGAAGCTACGTTTCCATGTTTCTACAGATTGTCTCTGTTGTTTTATTGGCCATTAAAAGAGAAGTACATCCAGTTATAGTACTTCCCAGTTATAGACCATATTATGCTGCTGTCGACCATCTGGCTAATAGGCAGCATGTTAACGGAGTGCTTGGTGTTTCATTGCTTGTTGTGAAAGCAGTCAGTTTGGAGATACACGCCGTAGTAAATCAGTAAAAAAAAATACTGCCTTGGGAAGGCATTATGTGTGGCTCAGGTGTACTTGGATGTTGTATAACAACAATATCCTTATCTTGTAAACATGTGTTGGGTATTTGGTTGCGGCTGTTGAATCAAGTGTTGTATTTAAAACAAGTCGTGTAAGATAATCCAGGAGCACGCTGGCTGCTGTCTGCTGATATGTCCTGGCTACCTGTCTCTTGATAAATTGAATTTGATAATGTTGCTGACTGTTTCTGTGGTGACTTAGTGGTGAAGGGGTGTGCTTGTATTAACATTAACATTTGTCATGTTCTTGTTTTTAACTTATTTTACTTTTAACCTGAAATTAGTGTTGCACTCCACGGGAAGACATTGTAAAGCTGTGCCAAGGAAGGCCCGTTTTTTTGGCCTGTGGTTTCTATGAAAACTGTCCTGGGAAAGTTTGAATGTCTGTCAAATAGTTGACCCTGTGACTATTTCAGAAAATTATCTGATGCTTGTCTATGGCTTTAATCTGTACCCTGAAACAAAATGCTGCTTTATAACATTGGTTCTTTGTGGCTCATCTGGTAGAATCACAGCCACGTGCTACCGTGTGCAGGATGAGTCATATAATGCAGGTTTGCATCCTGGCTGTGCGAAGTCACTGGTCTTCACTGGGGATTCCAAAGGAAGCGCTGCATTGGCTGTGGCGCTCTCGTGGGTTAGGGAGACAAAACCGGCAGGGATTGTTTCTCCTCATCGCACTGACATTTTTTCTTTTTTCAAAATGAAACATTAATGAAGTGACTTGTAATTGGACATAGGCTAACGAAGATTTAGGATCGTGACTAAAATCAATAAGTCAAAATGGAATTCAGATTTAACGGGTTTACTTCTTAAAGCAACGTCTCATTTAATGAATTATTGCAGGAAATCTACAATCATAATTCAAAGTGAATAGGCCTTAGTCCGGTCTGAAGAGGGCTTATTTCTCTTGGCAGCTGATTCTTTGGGAAAGCAAATTTAGACTTTTTATTATAATGGCAGGAAACAATCTGACAATAAGTGCAATCTGACATTAACAAATTGTGCATGGTTTGCCCATCCAGAACCAGCAGAAATGATCTGTAACAGCGAGCTAGGGATTAAGTGCTGTGTCGGAAAGTCTTTCAACAGGATTTGAGGTGTGAGAGAGGGAAGCCACTGATGGATGAGCTGCGTCGTTTCAAATTGTAGTTGTAGGGCTGAGAAGTGACATGTATTGAGTTTTATTACCCATGACGAGACCAGTGATCTGCAAACAAAGCTCATAAAACAGCTGCTGAACAGAAAATTGATGAATGATGAACTTTAACCAATTGGATACACTACCTTACTTTCTAGCACCAACCCATAATGCTTTATTAATTACACCGTGTAACAATTTTTTTTTTTTTTTTAGTTCCTGGGTAGTAAGTGTTATTTCCTAATTGCTTATGCCTCAAAAGTATAGAAAATGGCTATTATTCCCCACAAACTTTGCTTTTGTGACCAGGACAGTGATATTTTGAAATTTACCTATTTTCCAGAACATTCCAGATAGATTCAGTGCTGAGTAAACTTGGAGTAACTTCTAGAACTTTCTAGAACTTTCCAGTAATATAAATAGTAGTATAAATACAGGGGCCTTAAGCCCACCAGTTCAGTTTAGTTCCAGCTGCCTGAGTGGATACATATCTGTATTTTTCTGAGATGGCATCAAGAGGCTGCAATGGTGGCATTCCTGATGGGTCTCCAAGGCGGTTTTACCAAGTTTCCCTGCTATCTTTGCCTTTGGGACAGCAGGGACACCAAGGCGCACTACCACAGGCGGCACTGGCCACAGCGGACCGAGTTCTCTGTGGGGAGGAACAACGTCAAGTGGGAGCCACTGGTGGACCCCCGGAAGGTGCTGATGCCACCACTGCACATCAAATTGGGCCTTATGAAACAATTTGTCAGAGCTCTAGATAAGGAGTCGGCAGCCTTCAAGTACCTTCAAGACTTCTTCCCTAAGCTGTCTGAGGCAAAGGTCAAAGCCGGTGTCTTCGTGGGACCACAGATAAAGAAGATCCTGGAGTGCAATGAATTCCCCAAGAAGCTCACTAGTAAGGAGAAAGCGGCTTGGAACAGCTTTGTCGCAGTGGTTCGGGCTTCCTGGGCAATCACAAGGCCGAAAACTATGTGGAGCTGGTTGAGACTCTGGTGAAGAACTATGGCACAATGGGCTGTAGGATGTCCCTCAAAGTCCATATCCTTGATGCTCATCTTGATAAATTCAAGGAGAACATGGGAGCGTGCTCGGGAGGAGCAAGGCAAGCGCTCCACCAGGATATACTGGACTTTGAACGCCGCTACCAAGGACAGTATAACGAGAAAATGATGGGAGACTACATTTGGGGGCTGATTCGGTGAAAGTGATTTACAGTATAATCGTAAATCTCGAAAAACTACTCCTTCTAAATCTTTTTTGTAGTCATTTTGTATTACTTTAGTATAAATGCATGTTAATTTGGATTCATATGTTGTTTTTTCTGACTTTTATGTGAACGAAAAGACAAATTCTGCTTTTCTCATTGGAAATAGGTAAATTTCAAAATATCACTGTCTGGTCACAAAAGCAAAGTTTGTGGGGAGTAATAGCCATTTTCTATACTTTTGAGGCATAAGCAATTAGGAAATAATACTTACTACCCAGGAACAAAAATTGTGTTACATAGTGATCAGGTTTGTGAATATAACAGATATCAGTGTGCAGTTTGGAGATGATTAAGCATGTAAAGCAGACATCTTCAGGCATATAAAGGCAGGTATTTAGAGAAAGATCTGCAACACATCTCTGATTGAGCAATGATGGAACTGTGTTTTTATATATAAGGTTCTCAAAACCTAACCAGATTACCATCTCATTCCCACACATACCTCCTAGTAAACTCATGTCCTTATATAGTACTTGTAGTTTCTAGATGCCTAACCCCAGTTTGCCCAAATCTGAATTTATTGTCCCAGTCTCCCAAGCTGAATGTGAACTCCCCAGGGACTCAGCACACAGTAGTAGCATAGGAAACAAGTCCTGTTGTCAACACCATCAAAAGAATAGATACAGAACTTTACTGCCCTGCTTAAAACATAGCGCTCGGCCTAGAAACTGTCACAAAGAGCAAGATGTACCATATCCCTCATATACTATACATAAATCATTTTAGTGTGGGGTGTTTCTTATGCAATACCATAAATTTAAAGGAAGTGCAAACAATTACATGTGTTAATAATAATTGGTAAAACACAAGTATAAATAAAAACTAACAAATAATAGTCGTAGTATTTTTTTCTAGAATGATCTAAACAGTGGCCCTAAACTTGTAAACTCTTTTTTTCAATTTAAACACAATTATATTTTAGAGGAGCAAATATTTAGGTTTATAAACTTACAGGTACAGTAAATATAGATTTATGGAACAATTTGAGTGAAAGTGTTATTTTAGTATTATGTATACTTAGAATCATATAGCAGTGGTAGTTTACCAAAGCAACATAGGTAACCTAGTTTATAGCCTCAGAGAAAGGGACTTGACAAGGAGTGCCACTGCTTTATAATGCTGCTTTCTGTCTCTGCCCACGTTGGTAAATATTTGCTCTAAATACACTAGAGACATGAAGACTGAATTTAGAAACCTAATCTTTGTCTCGATGGCCATTAAATAGGGTTAATAAACCTGTTTAAGAACGATACTGGCAGATCAAACAGCTTGCCGTGCACAAGTAATCCCACTTTTACCACATTTGTGATGGCTGACATTATCCCAGCAATGCTAGCATAAAAAATGAATATGTCTTTATCATCTTAAAAAATATAAAATGTTTGAATGTTTAACATTATTATAAAAACATATATAATAATAATTATTTGTATCATTATTTTCAACAAGCATTCTATGAATGTTTAAGTATATTTCCATGTCTTTTGGGAAATAACTAAGCTAAAACTTTTATTGAATTCATTCAACTCGGCAGACGTCGCCACTAAAAAAAAGCAAACAGCTAGTGTAGGAGAAATAACTGCTTAGCAACAGACCAGTTAACTGTGCCTATTTCATTTTTGTGTGACTGGTTTCCTTACAAGACATTGACACGACTATATAGTAATATTTTGCGAAGTTACTTCGTATTGAAAGAGTTAATGTCAGTTTACCTATAGATACACTTCTGCTTTGCAACTTACCACACTTTATAAAGAACGTTTCCATACTGTACCTATCTGACCATGAAACAGTACTGTTCTACTTCAAATAGTTCCCATTATTGTAAAGAGAACACAATTGTTTTAGAACAGTCTGGAAGAGGAGATGTCTGCTTGACCCCTTCTTACTCCCTGTCAAGTGAACTCAATTCAGGAAATTTCCCTCAAAGGTTAGCAGCCTGTGGGCCGCTGCTGGTTCGGAGGTGCACACGTAGCCTTTTCAGGTAAAGAACAGCCAAGCCATTCGAGGTCAACACTGGGCCATTTTCTTCAACTAAATAGATAAATGCAGAGATACCTGATTGCATTTATTGAAGGTTACTATTAAAATGATATACATATGCAACAAAACATATACATATATCGCTGATAGTGTTTTTTTTTTCTGGCAATCTGAACTGGTAATACAGCAAAAACAAAATCAGATTTTCCCAAAACAGGAATGAAGACAAGTGTGCGTTAGTCTTTAAATGTACTCTCATTTGATTAAAGTAGAAGAGTCCAAGTTAATGTTACAAAATTTAGAAATTGTTACTTAGTTGTTTTCTCCTTTTAAAAATATATGAATACCATGCCTCTTGTGTGTGTATGAATCTTTTTTTTATATTGTTTTCCCCCTATTGTTGTCCTTTCAGTTGCTATTGAAAATGTTATGTTCAGATTTCTCAGTGCTTCTGTCTCTCTCTTGCTTTCTCTAGGTAACAGCAGTCCCTATGGATCAGTACTGTAATGACCGCAGTGCTGATTATGACTGGAGGATGACGAGAGATGGCGGGGGTCTCACTGTCAAGCAGTGCTTCCTGTACGGAGCTCCAGAGCTGGCAAGCAATTGGGTGGGGCACCGGCCGTCATTTTTCCCTGAGAGACCTGGGGGTGTGATGGCACTCTACCCGCGACACGGCTGGTCCTTCATAAGGATCCCAGGTATGACAGTAAGGGGGGGTCCAGCACCAGGGTTGTTATATCAGCAAAATTACTGTACAGAAGGGTGAGGGTGTAGTGACTGTAATAGACAAATCCACTCTTCTATTTGTTGGTCTTATGTTTTAATCCTTTTTCTTGCTATTTCTGTAAAATATTCATCTTGTATAAGCAAAATGCAGTTAGAAAATCATGAAATATGCCAGACTCTGAATTCCACTGAGACCGTGGAGAGTATGTAATGTTTTACAGCCCTCCTCTGCTGCATTATCATGATTGGTAATTTAGTTACAAGCCACTTACTTTTTGATCAGAACATTGCTCAGAAGGGATTACAATTTATTTAATAATGCTGCCTCTTTAAGGCCAGCTCGAAACATAAACAGTTTAGCCTTTGTGAAATGATCAAGATAAGTGCACAGATCTCCAAGAGGAAAAAACACCCACTCTGTGCCAAATCACTTGATCTTTCCCAGACTGGGCAAAAAATGTCTGTAAAAACTTCAGCAAGGTCACACCAAAGGCTGAGACCAAGGCAAGGGCGAGCTGGGGATTAGAACTATCCCACAACACTCCTGGCTCCAGAGAAGACTGTCGTCAGCTATTTTGTTATAATTTACTACATCAGGTGTGTCGAACTGGGATCCCACGGCCATTCAGACCCTTGTTAGGGACAAATGACGAAACCCAGTGCAAGAAGCTGTATATCTCTGTTACTAAAGAATGCTTAGAAACAGAAAAAAAGTAATAAATTGACTGTACTTCACTTTGTGTTACAAAAACATGTTTTTAGGGGTCTGTTCAGTGAAATGGCAACTCTGTAGTGCTTTTTTTGAGTCTAAAGTGGCATTGGTCATCTGCTGAGGGACCCTGCCTTTGGGACCATTTTGAACTTGAGATACTTGGGGTACTGAAGTGGCAGAATCCTGGACCTCTATAGGAGGGAAGCACCTTTGTAAATGTGTTGATCAAAGGATGCCCGGATATTAACAAGACTTTTTACACATACTTTAACAATAGTGTAGTTATAGAACTTAATTTAGTTGTTGCTGTTTTAAATTCAAGAGGAAATAAATGTGGTCTGCAATTAAGAAAACCCTAAAAAGAATCTTACCAAAAATGAAATGAAAAAAAGCAAGCTTGTGTTTTGTACACATTTATACAGCCACTCATGCATTTTTACCCACATTCCCCTACACGTTTGTATACAGACAAAGAGAAATACACACGGTACAGTCTGAGATCAATTCTGCAGACCTTTGTGAACATAAATAAATACTGCTCAAGTATATTTTTGAAAAATATTAAAGCGTTTGTTTAATCTTTTCATCAAATAATAAAAGTAGGCTGTACTTTAAACAAAAAAAAAACTTTTGTTAGTCAGAACTTTGTTTTAGAACATTAATTAGGAGGGCTAAACAATCTTGTATACAGACACGCTTACAATAGCTTTAGATGTTCTTTTATTGCAAACTCCAGACCCAGATTCCAGAGTCATAGAAATCGTCTGAAAGCACGTTGGTACTCTCTCCAAGTCTGTGGGAAACATTTGGTTCCCTTCCTGTTCTTTGAAAGAAAAACGTGCTCCTGTAAAATAGCAGGAAATATCCTGATTCTTTTGAAATCAGCAAAACGTTGAGGGTTACATTGTTGTTTACAGTGAGAGCTTGTAAGGCTATCGTATTCAAAGCAGCAGTCTTCATTAATTTTAACTACAGTTTTTTCATGGAATTGAACTGGCAGAGTGTGGGGTTTTGAAATATTGAAATGTCATCACATTGCACACATTTCTAATTCAGTTTTGATTTACTAGTTTGCCAATCTTGAAATACGAGATTAGAATTGCCTAGAAATTTACCTCCCCCTGATCTTGTGTGGGTCATTTCCATAAAACAAAATCTTTAACAACTTGGGACTCGTAAGCTACAAAACGTCCCAATATAAGTACAAGTTCAGGAAAATTGATATTAGCCTACAGAACAAGTGTTTCCACGCTGTAAGCCTATTGGATTTAGTTACTTAATTATTTTGCATGTAACGATAATTTAAAAAAATATCGCCTGACAAATGCAGACAATTAACACTTTGATCGCCTTATTAGTGCATATTAGTGACTGGAGCGGTCACGCCTTCCTTTTTGCGCGCAGTATGGGTTGCCCTTGCCACACAGTATTTCAAGTAACTATACCGCCGTTTAGTGCATGAGGCCCTTTATACGTAAAGTATTTAAAAAAGCTAACACTTATTTTCTATGTTGAGTATATTGAACATTCTGCTATATAAATAGCAAACTCGTTATAAATTAACCATAATTAATCTGTCAGTCAGATTCTTTACATTTACAATGGTAGACTGGAGAAAACAGCAGGGAACTTGAATTTGAGAATTGGTTATATATCAGTAGAGTTCGTTTACAGCATCTGAACAGTAGATGGAGACATTGCAACTCAAATGTAGCTTTTTACCCCCCTGAAAAATCGATCAGTTTTTGAGTTTCTCAAAAGTGTGACTAAATTCTATTTATAGTGCTTATAGTGCAGTGTTGTGCAATATTGCAGTGAAAAGCATTTAGAAAAAGTCAAATTGACTGCATAATTAACCTGAAGTTACAGTGTACTGTATTGCAGTAAAAGGAGGTGGCATATGATATGTCGATTTAAGATCTACAATGCAACTAGTGTGGTAGTGAATTATAGGCTATGGAGCAGAAACCCCTATTACCTGTGGAAGGCCAGTGATTAACCTGGCTCAGGCTTTAGAAGGACAGGGTTATACATGTGCAATTTATCTGCCATAATATGTATAAATAACGATGTGTATATGCTGACGCATGTGCTATTGTCATTGTTTCTCTGTGTTTTTGTTTATGTAGTTATCGATTTCAAGTGTAAACGTTTTTGTGTTGTTGACCTTTGCTTCACTACATCAAGCTGTTTGCCAGGGGATCTTCCGTCATCTTCCAGCCTTTGGTTTGCCTAAATGGAAACATGATTATTTTAATAATATTATGTATAATAAAACAGAAATTGCGTGTCTGCCATTTCCAGTAAGTAGTAAACACCCGTTCTGGTGGATTTTTAATTGGGTCAAACACCGGTCATTTGTTTGCATAAGACATTGAATTACGTGATGATCCAGATTGTTTTGGGTATAAACAGTTTGGTTTAGCTAAATGATGCTTAGAACAGTTTACTGTACCCATAGAAAGGGTGTTTGTATAGAATTGAAACCTCGAGAAAAAGATGAAACTCAAATTGGTCTGTTACGACAATTGAATAAAATGTGTTTCAGTCATTGCTTAATTCCAGAGTTTTAAACATTGATTTAAACAAATGCTGTATTCTATTACAGTTGTAAGTCATGCAGTGTGATGGTAAGATATGTTCCATTGGAGAGAATGCTAATCTGAAATGGGCTGTACGTAGAGCACACTTTTGCAGGACTGTTACAATAAAGTTACAGACAGCACTGAATCTTTCGTTTTAAAATCTTGGGAACTGGGCATCGTCATAACATTTTGACTTCAGCTTCAAACTATGCCTGGTAGACAGTGTTATTACTGTGGCTGGACTGCATGATATTTACACATTACGTTATGCTGTATTTCATCATCAAAACCTAATACAATTACACACAACCCAGATTGCAGTCCCTAATGATGTTAATTAGATGACTTTTGATGGTGAAGCATGATACAGTTTGTATTGTCTTTTCTGTCTGAAGCTTGCATGCCATATTGTTTATAAATGTGTTCCTACAGGGCAGTACAATGGAATGAATCAACAGAAGCAGTTTTATATCTGTGCATGTGCTATAACGTACAGTATGTATTGTGATTGTATCCCTATGGGGCTAAATACTACCAGAGAATGTTTGCATGTGTGATCATTTACTGTTCAAATTAAAACAACATTCAATCAAATAAAAAACATACGATGTTGGCTTGTATCAATATATTAGTTCAGGATTTAATTTTGTTTATTTATTTTATTTATTTATTTATTTTAAGTAATCTGTTAGTTACAAGTTACTTAAACAAAATTGTTACAGTAGTTATTTTGAAAAAAAAAATAGTTACAGTTACAAATAGTTCCTTCTCAGGCACAGTTTACATTTTACAAAGATTTTTTTTTTCCGGTTTGGTCAGGTTGCAGCTCAAAATATTATTTGAAAATCCAGCTATCAAGCCCACTCGTTCCCTCCTCTGAAGTAATTTTCTAGATGATATGAAAAGCGCATTCATGTGACATTTAAGTTTTGATTCTATATACACAGTGTATATATAATTCAACACATACAAACACATACAAAATGAGTCAAGTTTGGAAGGATGAGCCGAATCTTACCCACCCCCCAATCTCTCTTTGTACATGGTCATATATGTATTTGCGCCACAGTGTTAAAAAAATAAATAATAATGATGAGAGAAAATTAAATGCGGTATGATATACTACTTACAGGGATTCTGGATTCCATGTAATTGCACTAATGTGTTTTTTAGAAAGGTAGGTTATAGGTTTTAGATGTGCCTCTGTCCTGAAGATGATAATTTATTACAGAAGCCTTGGCTTCATTAAGGCTCTGATTTGTTCCTTTATGACACAGCAAGCGGGTGACCTTCACCCCCCCCCCCACTGGAAAGAGGTCCGGGTTCATTAGCAGTACACATTTGCATGCAGTTGGGGAAGACAGAAGCTGCACAGATTCAAACTTTATGAAAAAATCTCAAAACAGAATCCCATTGAAAAAAACAGCCCAATTTTGCAACAAGCTTCTTTGTTGCATAGTGCAAGTAATATCAAGGTATTTAAAACTTCAGTGTTCACTCAGAATCAGAGAAATATCATTTTCTTTACGCAAAAGTAAAAAGAAAACAGCACAGCTGCAGCAATGATACGAGTAGAAAGCCTTTACCATTAATAGAAACATCTGGACTCTAAAAGGATTCTCTAGTCAAACACTATTTATTTAACCCTGTTGTAAGTTTATGTATATTTTTTAAATCATGAATTGAATGTATTGCAAATCAAACATCTTGTAATCACTTCTTACAAATTAGAGTGCTTTATCTAATGCATGAGTGGGCTTGTATGAGTGTTAATAGACTCTGTTGCTACTGTAGCTTGCAAAACTATTCACAGCAGGGAGATAACTGTTCTGGATTGACCTCATGAGAACTGGCGAAGCAGCCACGACTGTCTGTTGCATTGGCCAGTTACATTTGTCAGAGAGAGAGAATAATGTTATTGTAGAGGAGTGAAAAGATTGTTGGGTAAAGGCATTTTGTATTAACCACCAGCTCTACAAAAAGCATCATACATTTATCCCACTCTGGTTGTGTACAGATGCTTTACACCTATGAAGAGAATCATTTATCCAGTTGGGATGAAACTTTGTTAGATAAAACATTCTTTAGCACAAGGTATTGATAAAAACGTGGGTGTATATGGAGGTGTCTGTCTGTCTGTCTGTCTGTCTGTCTGTCTGTCTTTACATACAGTATTGTACACATGTCTCACTTCCTGCTTGATGATTTTCTACTTATATCTAATATTATTTTACAAAATCAGCCAATGGTGCCAAATTAGCGCTCTTTTTTGGTTGGTCTTGTGAAGAGTGGTCTCTATGAATGGGAGTTCTGCTGAGGCAGTGTGCTCCACGAGACCAGCACAGCTGTTAGATAAAGAGTGGTTTTCAAGTGCTTTGGCCTGGGTCAGCTTCACATTCGAGGTCTCTGATGAGGCCCTTCATCAACCCGTGCATAACCTGACCTCCCAACGCAAGGTCCCCAACATTTCAGTATCTGTGTTGTATTGGAAATATACTCAATGAAGTTTTTAGTGACATTATATATTTATGGCAGTTACTGCCATAAAAACCTTTATGAAAAAAAAAAAGTGCATTTATTTTCTTTTGGGAAATTTAACATTTATTCATAAATTCCTCAAGTCAGGTTATTGTAATATGACCATTTACATCCGTCAAAAAAGTCTCTTTGAATTATTATCTCCCACTTGGAATGCATAAGTGTATGTAAGTGCTTTACATATATCCAATTGAAAATACAACTTTGACATTCTTTAGCACAAGAGGGTTTCTGAATCTGGGGTTATATATCTGTTCGTCCGTGTATAGATTTGTACAGTAGTTCATGATGCTCTTTTTCATGAAACTGATATTGTATGTCACTGAAAAAATATGCATTTGTGGTGAAAATGACCTGGAAGTATATACAGTAAAAGAGTGTACGGTATTGCTGCACAACCCTTGAAAGGGGGAGATCAGCTGCACCTTTAACGCTGTCCAATAAACCCTATCTATACCTATATCCTATAATATTTATTCATAACTGGATATGCCCTAAAGAAGTTCACACAAAAAAGGCAAGTGCTGAATTATTGCAGGTATTCAGTATGATTAACAGTGTGGTTTTTTTTTTGTTCCTGTTCAGACAAGGAGACTTTGATTACAGACAGTGGGAAGTTGCACACTCTGGACCTGCTCTTGACCAGGCTGAAATCCCATGGACACCGAGTCCTCATCTACTCCCAGATGACCCGAATGATAGACCTGCTGGAGGTAAATGCAATGCATTGCAATGTCATATATTATTCTTTAGCGCCTTTCATGTAAAAGTGTAGTATAGATATTGAAGCAGTAGTATAAACTCTTATGGAAATATGGTGTAGAACATACATGTTTCACATGGGTTTGTAGTTTAACCTCTTCATTATACAATATTCAGTGATATCTATTCTGAGCTGTTAAAAGTCCAGAATTGTTAGTTTGGTTCACTGCACTGACACCATGCAACTGATTTTTGGAGACTATAGTGCCTTGTCAAGAATTTAATAATCAAAGAATGCAGTAGGTTATATAGTAGAAACCAAGACTTCCTTGAGGGAGTGTTGCAATTTCTGTACATTTCCAATGACTACATATTTCTCTTAGGGATATATTGTTCAACTGAAACCAGAAAAACCCTTATTTGAAGGTGTATAAGAACCAACCAGTACTGTGGTTTAATTTCTGCAATGCTCTGGTTTCTATTTAAATTAGCCATCTTTCTCAACCGCCATGTGGAAGCAAATATTGATTTAACAGAACAATCCTCAGTTCAACAGAGCATTGTTTGCAGTAAATATGTCCTTAGTGGAAAAGCTCATGAAACAATGGAAGCATCAGTTCACAGCAGTGAAAACCCTACATTATCAATGCAGTAACTTTAAAATTCACCGTCGTTAATTTCTCTCTTGTGATTGGCTGAATGAGACACAGTTATGGGTTTACAGTATCTAAACTAGCTATGTATTTGCATGCTGAGGTGTCTGCCTATCAGAGATTTTCTGAGGATTTTACACTGACCTGCCAAGTTTTTAAAACTGGAGGCACACAATTCAAACAAGTCTTGTCAGCCAGTGACACGCCAGCTGTTGATATCAATTTATTTTCATGCAATAATGCAGAAAATGGTGGCACTAATCACTCTGTTCTCCTCTTGTGGTTATTTTGCTGCCCAGTAACAGTGATAGCGCATCTGCTGTGGTGAATAAAGTACCACAATAAGATTTAACAGTTTAGAGCATACACTGACCATCACCGGTTTGTCTGTATCTCATCTAACCGTTTTTATACTACTGAATAAGCGAAAGTATCCAATTAAACTGGTTCCAGGAGTCCATCGGATGTCTGAGGGAGTCATGATACTACATTGTAGTTGCTTTATTAACGTTGGGGCATTATAAATTAATCATGTCAGCTACATCAAAGTACACTACTGCATGCATACTATAAAAAAATAATAGTAATGTAAAAATAATGTGATATCTTGTAACAATTGTTAGTCGCCCTGGAAAAGGGCGTCTGCTAAGAAATAAATAATAATAATAATATACAAAGAAAATCTGTGAAAAGTATTGGACAGTTTACAAGAGAGCATTTCAAAAATTCTATGCAATCATAAAGATTTTTGAGATTTACTGTCTTTAATGCAAGGATTATAGAAAGGGAGTTGATTTTTTGTGATATAGATATGGTTTCCGTAGACTCTCTTTGCAAGTTAACCGGGGTGTGTCATTGAATCAGACGGAAATGACCAATTTGACCATATGTTCTGAGAAGATGTTTTTCTTCTCCCTGACACCCTCTTGCCCTCTGCAGAACAGATTTATCAGTGTGGAAAATGGGTAATTACTGTGGCATCAGCTGCAGAGAGCAGGCAGCTGAGAGAGAGAGAGAGAGAGAGAGAGAGAGCTGCAAGGCAGCAAGCTTTATCAATCCTACATAAGTCGGAAAGACATTAATATTGCATTGAAAAGATGTTATGCAGACTTATTTTAGTGATCAGGTGCGATGTAAATACCACCCTATAACTCTGTATTAATCCTGCTGGTGCTTTCAACCAGGAGTGATGT
>JAHFZB010000518.1:0-42465 GCA_036884735.1 Huso huso
GGCTCCATGAAGAAGACCCAGGAGGACTCCACTTTTGACAGAAAAACATAAAAAGCCAGACTGGAATTTGCTAAAATGCATATTGACAAGCCACAATCCTTCTGGGAGAATGTCCTTTGGACAGATGAGTCAAAACTGGAGCTTTTTGGCAAGTCACATCAGCTCTATGTTTACAGGCTAAAAAAATGAAGCTTTCAAAGAAAAGAACACCATACCTACAGTGAAACATGGAGGAGGCTTGGTTATGTTTTGGGGCTGCTTTGCTGCGCCTGGCACAGGGTGCCTTGAATCTGTGCAGGGCACAATGAAATCTCAAGACTATCAAAGCATTCTGGAGCTTAAACGTACTGCCCAGTGTCAGAAAGCTCTGTCTCAGTCGCAGGTCATGGGTCCTCCAACAGGATAATGACACAAAACACACAGCTAAAAGCACCCAAGAATGGATAAGAACAAAACATTTAACTATTCTGAAGTGGCCTTCTATGAGTCCTGATCTGAATCCTATCGAACATCTATGGAAAGAGCTGAAACTTGCAGTCTGGAGAAGGCACCCATCAAACCTGAGACAGCTGGAGCAGTTTGCTCAGGAAAGTGGGCCAAACTACCTGTTAACAGGTGCAGAAGTCTCATTGAGAGCTACAGAAAACGTTTGATTGCAGTGATTGCCTCTAAAGGTTGTGCAACAAAATATTAGGTTAGCGGTCCCATCATTTTTTGTCCATGCCATTTTCATTTGTTTTCTTATTTACAATATTATGTTGAATAAAAATCAAAAGCAAAGTCTGATTTTTATTAATATGGAATAAACAATGGTGGATGCCAATTACTTTTGTCAGTATCAAGTTATTTCAGAGAAAATTGTGCATTCTTCGTTTTTTGTGGAGGGGTACCAACAAATTTGAGCAAGTCCGTATATATATATATATATATATGCATGCTTAGAAAATACTGTGAGGAATTGAATAAGATGGCGTTGCAATAAAGACATGAAATTTATACTGCCTGCCTCTTGCTTTAATAAACTACTAAACACCACACCTCCCTCTCTCCCCTCTCTCTCCTCTCCCTACTCTCCTCTCTATCCTCTCCCTCCCCTCTCCTGTCCCTCCCTCTCCCCTCTATCTCCCTCTCTCTCCTCTCTCTCTCGGCTGTCTCTCCTCTCCCTCTCTCTTCCTCCCTCTCCTCTCTCCCCCTCTCCCTCTCCTATCTGCTCCCCTCCCTCTCTCCTCTACCTCCCCTCTCCTCCCCCTCTCCTCTCTCCTCCCCTCTCTCCCGTCCTTTCCTCTCCCCTCTCTATCCTCTACCTCCCTCTTGCCTCTCTTCCACATCTCTCCTCTCCTCCCTCTGCCATCCTCCCTTCTCTCCCCCTCTCCTCTCTGTCTCCTATCCCCTATTTTGCCTCTCCCTCTCTCCCCTCTCTCTGCTCCCTCTCCCATTTCTCTCCTCTCCCATCCCTCCTCTCTCCCCTCTCTCTCTGCTCCCTCTCCTCTACCTCTTGTCCTCCCTCTCCCCTATCTCTCTCCCTCTCCTCTCTCCTCCCCCTCCATCCCTCTCTTCTCAATTCAATTGAATTCAATTCAAATGTGCTTTTTTGGCATGACAGACATCAGCAGTATTGCCAAAGCAATTACATTATATATCATATGAACAATATAATTACAATAACAACAAAAATAATAACAATGATCATAATTATTATATTAATAATAATTCTAACAAATATAATAATAATAATAATAATAATAATAATAATAATAATAATAATAATAACTGCTGGTATATAGAATGTAACACAGAGTAGTGTTATTGAAAGCAACCCCTGTGCAGAGTGCTCACTGTCGTCCCTCAGGCTGTGACAGGGCACACATACTGGGCAGCCAGTGGGGCTGTGTCCCCCTCCCAGGAGGACTGCCAGTTTTTCTGGGTCACTCAATTGTGGGAAGTGTGGGAGGGAAATAGTCATTTTTTTAAGGAATGTGTCCGTTGTTTGGATGTATTTCTCACAGTGTAGGAGAAAGTGCATCTCTGGCTCGACCTCTCCTGTCTCATTTGCCTTGAGATTTGCCTTGCTTGCTGTTTGTTCTAATATTTCATTCATGTGTTTAACTGCCAGGTTTACTCCTCTCACATTAGGCTGGCACTGTGTGATTTGGAAGGTGTCAGTAAGGTTAGTGATTTCAGGAGAGCCAGTTGCTTTATCGAATTCCTCTGTGCTGTTTGGAGCCCATTTATAAGTATGGTTCAGATGGTACAGCTTGCATGGCTCTATTAGTGTGTTACTGAGCTGTCCTGTTCTTTGTAGGAACACAGTAATTTGACTGTGGTCTGACAGAGGTGTCTGTGGCCTGACAGTGAATGCATTAATAAAGGAGGGGTCCAGGTCAGTGATGGCGTAATCAACTACGCTAGTCCCAAGAGCTGAGCAGTATGTGACTCTACCTAAAGAGTCCCCTCTGATCCTGCCATTAATGATGTACAGACCCCAGGCTTGGCAGAGATGCACTAACTGCCTCCCATTTGTGTTCACAATACAATCAGGGTTGTTTCTGTGGATTGAGGTAGGTGTGAGGTACAGAGGGGTTTGTCCAAATACATGGCTGTTACCTTGTGTGCTTCTACAGTCAGGCTCTGTTCCTGTTCTGGTGTTGAAATCCCCACAGAGCAGCACATTTCCCTGGGTCTGGAAATGGCTGATCTCTGTGTGGAGGGTATGAAAATATTCCTCATTGTAGTTTGGGGATTCAGAGGGAGGGGTGTAGGCTGTACACAGGTAAACGTCAGTTTCACCTTGGACTGCGTTTTTGTTTATTTTGAGCCGTGTGTGTGTCTGTCCTTGTTTAATTGAGCCGATGGATTGGGCGAGCTCCCCTCTGTGCCACACTAGTATTCCCCCCCGAGTCCCTGCCGTGTGTGACTGTGCTGTGTTTCAGGGAGGGCACTATGATCTCCCTGTAGCCTGAGGGACAGTGAGTGGCACATCTGCACAGCACCACGTCTCTAATAGGATCATAATATCAATATTATTTACACTGAGAACAAACTCAGGGTCTGTGCTCTTCAGCCTGAAGACCGAGGAGTACAGAGCCTGGATGTTCAGCAGCTGATTGAAAGACATCTCAGGTTTTCTCTTTTTGTTTTTTAAATTTCTATTATTTATAATAAAACAAAATGCAAATTTCAACATTAAGTAAATATGTAGATGTGTCTGTGCAGTGATACTGTGTCTGATACACACACACACACACTCACACACTCACGAACTGAGAAATATGGGACTAAACCACAGCGTGAAACAGTGTTGTGAAAAATAAAAATAATAAAACAGGATTAAAAATAATAATAATAGATTATAACAATAAAAGCGTCAGACCGCAAAAAAAGTAAATCTGATGTCTTAATGGACGCAGTTCTTGGTCACAGACCTGCAGCGACCGGCGCCGATGTGTTGAATTCAGAGACTTGTCTTCTGGAAAGTATTTCTCCTTTAAATTGTTTAACGCTGACAGGGATCATTTCAAACAGAGACAAATCAAACCTTACAGTGTGTGAACTGCAAGCTCTGCTGCTGCTTCATGAATTGGGTTCCATGTATTTATCAGCAACGCTTTATATTGCGTGGCATTAATTAATATTAAATAGATATGCAATAGATATGCAATTGATATTAAATAGATATGCAATAGATATTAAATGAATGTTAAATTAATATTTAATAAATGTGCACTAGCTGGTTTCTTGCTAAATGTTACCTAAATATCGATTGAACATGTAATGGCACGTCACGTCCATTTATATTACGTTTTGTTACCTTTGAAAATATGTAATAATTTCCCCTTATTGAAAATACAGTTAATCTGACTTAAATGTCAATGGAAAGTAACAAGGAATAATTGAACGTAAATTTAAAATGCAATTTAACATTCATTTAATATCAGTTTAATATTAATTTATGCCACGCAATATAAAGCATTATCATTTTTTCTAATGAATAAAGTGATCAGTAATCGCGCATATTATTTTGTGGTTACTTTATAAACCAGTCCTTAACAGAAAAATAAATAAAGAAAGAAATAAGCTCCGTATATTGGAAATGTGCAAAGTATCTGAAAATCACATTCAATTCGGTCATTTTAAAAAATCCCATCTATTAACATTGCATGTAGAAAAACAAGCTGTACAGAAAAATCTCTTTAATGTTTCGTTTAGATTGTGTTTTTAATAGGCCTGCTTTAAATCTATTTTTCTGACGTGTTTACTGACATTTTTTAAATACTATCTGTAACTTTTTAAAGTTATTATTAGTAGTAGTTAATCTCACTGTAATAATATTAAATGAAATTATTCGGTTTGTATTTGCAGTCAGTAGCATGTGAAACACAAACCCATATTTGTGTATTCGTGTGAAATCTTTTGGTACTTTATCGTTTGGGACAGTCCGACCTCGGGATCCATTCTCAAAACAAATCCACAGCACTCCTCTGTGCGCGCGTGTCCGCGGAGTCTGACGTCACGTTCCACAGTCAGCAGCTTCTTTGAGCAGCAGTGTGAACACACCCGCGCTTGGGGGGGCTCGGCTTGGGTCCGGTCAGGAAAGAGCCTCCGTCAGGGTTTTCTCTCACACTTTCAGTTTGTGTTGTTCTTCTCCCCTCTTCAGGATCGTGCATCTCACGGCTCATTGCGTTCACTGCAGTTTCCATGACAACCGAACACTGCAACAGTTCGAAATTCGAAGAATTGCTACAATTCCAACTGCAATTCCAAACTGCCGCTTGAGTTCAGCCTGTCGATTTAAGAGACTTTACTGTACGAGGCGATCTTGGGTTTAGTTAATATTTATATCTAGTAAATATTATTTCAAGATTCATTTTAATTGACTTAAGAGGCTCACCAAGTGCCTTTGTCACCTTTCTTTCTTTCTTTTTTTCTTTCTTTCTTAATAATAATAATAATAATAATAATAATAATAATAATAATAATAATAATGTCTCCTCTCTGCTCCACAGTTGATGTGACTCTGGACCCTGATACAGCACAGCCCGCGCTCACCCTGTCTGCGGAGGGGAAACGAGTGAGATGGGGAGAGACATGGCAGGATCTCCCTGACAATCCAGAGAGATTTGATTGCTGGTTTTGTGTGCTGGGCAGGGAGGGTTTCACCTCGGAGAGACACTACTGGCAGGTGCAGGTGGGGGAGAATACAGGGTGGAGATTAGGAGTCAGCAGAGAGTCTGCCGAGAGGAAGGGGGAGATCAGCATGACCCCCCAGCAGGGTTACTGGACTGTGGAGGGGTGGAGTGGAGATGGGTTCACTGCTCTCACTGACCCCCGGACCCCCCTCCCCCGTAGCCTGAAGCCCCAGAAGCTGGGGGTGTGTCTTGATTATGAGGAAGGGCAGCTCTCCTTTTACAATGTGGAGACCAGATCTCACATCTACACTTTCACTGACATGGAGTTCAAGCCCAATGAGAAACTCTATCCATTCTTCTATACTGAGGATGAGGCTATAGCCCTTGTGTTGGAGTCCCCCTGACCCTGTAAGCGCTGCAGATTAAACACACATTGCTGTCTGAACCAGGAAACTATTCAAACAGCTCAGACAATCTCCTCTTCACTTTCACTGACACTCTCTCTGCACTCTTCTGGGCTGATGAGAAGAAATCCTCTCTCTTCCACCCTCTTACCCTGAGCCCCTCCTCTTTATTTCTCTACACCCCCTTTCCTACTCTCCCTTCCTCTCTCCCTCTCTCTTTACCTCCACCTCTCTCCATCTCCTCTCTCTTTCTCTCATCTCCCCTTCTCCTCTCTGCCTCCCCTATGGCTCTCCCCTCCTCTTTCTCTCTCCCTTCCCTCTGATATGTTAATCCCTTCCATTTCCCACTTTCCCTCTCTCGTCCCTGCCTTCTCTCCTCTCCCTCTCTCCACCCTGCCTTCTCTACTCTCCCTCTCTCCTCCATCCTCTCTACTCTCCCTCTCCTCCCTGCCCTCTCTACTCTCCATCTCTCCTCCCTCTCTCTCTCTCTCCTCCATGCCCCTCTAATTTTGTACTGTGATATTTTGTAACAACTGTAAGTCGCCCTGGTTAAGGGTGTCTGCTAAGAAATAAATAATGATAAAAGACTTTCTAGACAATAGATGAATGCATTATTTTCCATGTAATCAATATTTACACTGAAGCTGAGATGTTTCCTGAATATTATTCATTGCTAAACTTAGTGAACTGATTTCTGCTATTTTGATATGAATCTTCTGTTCTGTTTTTGTAGCGCATCTATTTTCTATCTTTCTTGATAAAATGTATAAAAGATATAATGGTGTTGTGTGATTTACTGCTCAATTGTTTACCTCGGCAATCTTGAACTCGTAAAAAGAAAGACATTCATGACAGCAGAGTGATGATTAAATTAGACCATTACACATATGAATGAATTGTATCCTTAAACTGGACATTTTAATTGTGATTCTTCCTACATAACTCTCAACAATAACAAGCCTGTTGGGTCCATGAGCAGATTCTTCACAGAGACACTGTGCTCTAGTCTAGCTGCTATAGTCAATCAAACACTGTGCTCTAGTCTAGCTGCTATAGTCAATCAAACACTGTGCTCTAGTCTAGCTGCTATAGTTAATCAAACACTGTGCTCTAGTCTAGCTGCTATAGTCAATCAAACACTGCTCTAGTCTAGCTGCTATAGTCAATCAAACACTGTGCTCTAGTTTAGCTGCTATAGTCAGTCAAACACTGTGCTCTAGTCTAGCTGCTACAGTCTCAATCAAACACTGTGCTCTAGTCTAGCTGCTATAGTCAAACACTGCTCTAGTCTAGCTGCTATAGTCAGTAATCAAACACTGTGCTCTAGTCTAGCTGCTATAGTCAATCAAACACTGTGCTCTAGTCTAGCTGCTATAGTCAAACACTGTGCTCTAGTCTAGCTGCTATAGTCAATCAAACACTGTGCTCTAGTCAAGCTGCTATAGTCAGCAATCAAACACTGTGCTCTAGTCTAGCTGCTATAGTCAATCAAACACTGTGCTCTAGTCTAGCTGCTATAGTCAGCAATCAAACACTGTGCTCTAGTCTAGCTGCTATAGTCAGCAATCAAACATGTGTGCTACAGTGCTACACCCGGTTAAAGAAATCTCCGTTTGCAAGCCATGGTTTCAGTTAGGGTTGCACTTCCTTGTTCACCTGAAGGGTGAAATTGTCCCCGCCCTTTCGCTGGCTTCTTTCCTGTCATTAACCAATCAGCTGCTGCTCCCCCTGCTGACTGGCATGCTGTCAGCCAGTAACATGACCCAGAAGACACTGCAGAGGTGAAGTGGCGGGAGTCCAGCAACCTTCCCGAAAAGCGAGGCACAGAAACAGAACTTCCTTTAATCCAGTAATCATGTCAAATCCAGGCCTGCGAGAACATCTTTCAAAAACTGGACATCTGAGAGCTAATGCAACTTCCAAGCAGGTCATCTTTATCAAATTATTTTGTTAAGATATAAATCACTTAAAGAAAAATCATGAATTTCCACACACTTTAATTTTCCAACAGTGTAGATTTTTATTTAAAGCTATTTAAAGACATCTTCAATTTTTTTTTTTTTAATTTGTAAAAATCATCTTTTGGAATGTAAAATTCAGATTGCAAAAGCAGTGGCTCAGTGTGTGAGGTTTACTGGTCCCAATTTAATGAGCGCACTGGTCTAGTAGACGTAACTGGCAGTGAAGAGAGACTGGGAGGCAGCCTTGTCTTTCTGTCCGCTCTGAACGTAAGATCCAGTCGACGCCAATCTGTTAATCTGAAGAAAAAAATAATAAACCAATCAGTAACACACACAGAAAGACAGACAGACACTGACAGGGTGAAAACCCTCCTCTGTAAAGAAGGGTTTATTTTTGTGATGTATTTTGTGTCCAGGACTTGTTTTGTACCGGTGTCACAGAATATCTGTTCCCCCAGCAAAGAAATATTAACTCCCCCCTAGGACCCAACATTTCACCTTGTGAATATTTGTTTCCCCCTTATTTTTTTGTAACAGGTCTTTGCTAAATCGATGTTAATAATTTGACTGCGCCACCTTGTGTTTATGGAGGACAAGGACCTCGAGTGGTTGGTTCCGCACAAACTCTTTTATCCAGGAGAAATCAAGCAATCATATACCAAAAATAATCTTTACAAGTTTTTTTTATTAGTAATAACACTATGTAACACAATTTTTGTTCCTGGGTAGTAAGTGTTATTTCCTAATTGCATATGCCTCAAAAGTATAGAAAATGGCTATTATTCCCCACAAACTTTGCTTTTGTGACCAGGACAGTGATATTTTGAAATAGACCTATTTACAATGAGAAAACGGGCGAATTTGTGTCTTTTCGTTCACATAAAGTCAGAAAAAAACAACATATGAATCCAAATTAACATGTATTTATACTAAAGTAATACAAAAATGACTACAAAAGATTTAGAAGTGAGTAGTTTTTTCTGTAAATCACTTTCACTTAATCAGCCCCAAATGTAGTCTCCCATCATGTTCTCCTTTATACTGTCCTTGGTAGCGGCGTTCAAAGTCCAGTATATCCTGGTGGAAGCGCCGCCTTGCTCCTCCCGAGCACGCCCCATGTTCTGTTGTGCCGTAGTTCTTCACCAGAGTCTCAACCAGCTCCACATAGTTTTCGGCCTTGTGATTGCCCAGGAAGCCCCGAACCACTGCGACAAAGCTGTTCCAAGCCGCTTTCTCCTTACTAGTGAGCTTCTTGGGGAATTCATTGCACTCCAGGATCTTCTTTATCTGTGGTCCCACGAAGACACCGGCTTTGACCTTTGCCTCAGACAGCTTAGGGAAGAAGTCTTGAAGGTACTTGAAGGCTGCCGACTTCTTATCTAGAGCTCTGACAAATTGTTTCATAAGGCCCAATTTGATGTGCAGTGGTGGCATCAGCACCTTCCGGGGTCCACCAGTGGCTCCCACTTGACGTTGTTCCTCCCCACAGAGAACTCGGTCCACTTGGAAGGGTCCACCATGCAGAAGTAGCAGTTGCTTGAGTGGTCAGTGGGTTCCGCCAAATTCTTGGGATAGCGAACTTCATGGCTCTCTTTTCCCTCTGTACCACCCTACAAAAATACATTTATTTCACCCATGACTAATGTGTAAGAGATTCTTGCAACATTTTTCATATATGATATATTTTTCAATAACATTGAAAATTGTAAAACATTTTAAAATTAAAACTTTTACAATTTTAAAATTAACAAATTTATAACATAAAATTCGAGCAACAATTGTCCATCTTACCTTCCAGAGTTTTTTTTGCAGTGCTCGTAGGTGAAATGAGGTGCCCAGGGTTTGTCTTGATCCCAACAGGCATGCGAAATATGCCTTGTAGGCCTCACACATCTTAGCAGATGCTTCCACGGAGTACTTTTTCGTTCTTGTCTTGATAAATTGGTCAGAGACATAGCAAAAATGCGTCTGCCGGATGTTTGCAGCCTCTTGATGCCATCTCAGAAAAATGCAGATATGTATCCACTTAGGCAGCTGGAACTAAACTGAACTGGTGGGCTTAAGGCCCCTGTATTTATACTACTATTTATATTACTGGAAAGTTCTAGAAAGTTCTAGAAGTTACTCCAAGTTTACTCAGCACTGAATCTATCTGGAATGTTCTGGAAAATAGGTAAATTTCAAAATATCACTGTCCTGGTCACAAAAGCAAGGTTTGTGGGGAATAATAGCCATTTTCTATACTTTTGAGGCATAAGCAATTAGGAAATAACACTTACTACCCAGGAACCAAAAAAAAAAAAAAAATTGTTACACGGTGTAATCGTTTGGGTAGTTTAACAAAGTCCCACTCGCCAAGTAGCCAGCTGTCAGTGAATGCTCTGGTTTCATACAGCCTGAATATTTCACTCCTTTGCAGAATATATGCATCGTGACGTGATCCAGGGAAGTTTGCTAGAATATTTGTAATGATACTTTGGTGGTCACATATTACTTGCACATTTAACGAGTGGTATTGTTTGCGATTTCTAAATGCAGCCTCGTTCATGCTCGGTGGTTTTATCGGGACATGAGTACAGTTGATACATCTCATGACTTTTGGAAATTCAAAAGTGTTATAAAAATCAAGCTGTGTCTTTACTTGATCTCTCTGTAGCTGGAAAGTGAATTAATTGTGTCATTCGATTCATCAAAGCATCTGTTACTCCCACAATACATTTTGATATTGAGGACTGCGAAAGACCCTGCCTGTCACTGTTGGAGGTCTGTGAAAGTCCATAGGCATATGATTTAAAACACATTGAATTATGGGTAAACTCTCTCATGTCCTATCCTTTTTTTTATTATCCTTGGTTTGGGGCCAATGAGACTGATGTAATTCAGGGAGCAACCCGCGGGTTACTTGAGTGACGGCTGTGTTTATCCCTTCCTTGCTGACGAGAGAGGTGTAGAACTGCAGCGCTATGGCAAGCCGAGTCATCGTTTAGAGAAAATGATTTACAGATATCTGGAAATGGAGCTTAACTTAGATATCTAAAATGTGTTTGGAGATATCTTTCAATCATTTACAGATATCTTAAATAACGTCCTGTGAAAGTGCTCTATATGTTTTGAATGCACATCTTGTCTATTTAGAAATTATTATTATTATTTGTTTATTTAGCAGACACCTTTATCCAAGGCGACTTACAGAGACTAGGGTGTGTGAACTATGCATCAGCTGCAGAGTCACTTACAATTACGTCTCACCCGAAAGACGGAGCACAAGGAGGTTAAGTGACTTGCTCAGGGTCACACAATGAGTCAGTTGCAGAGGTGGGATTTGAACCGGGGGCCTCCTGGTTACAAGCCTGTTTCTTTAACCACTGGACCACACAGCCTCCTATATGCAGAATGCGCCCTGCATGTGCAGGTATACTTCCAGTTTCCAGAATTTGTTTCTCCCATATACGTTACGTCTTGGGGGAAATTATGTATACTTATATTTTGTAGTTTGTTTACCTGATTGAAACAACCGGCTACAAGTTGCGGCCGTGTTTTATTAAAAAACTAGATAATTACCAACAATTTTAAATCTTGTTAGGGTAAATATGTTTTTTTAAAAGTGGTTCGGACCATGTCAGTGGGTCTTTAAGAACGTTTATGAATTCAAAACTAAGTGAGACACTTATGTTAGTGGGGTCCTAAGTACTTAAGTGGACTTAAAATAAGAACTTTTATGAATACGGGCCCTGGAAAGATTTGCTGACCCCTGTAGATATTACAGACCTAACAAACATTCCATTCTTCTCTTGTTATAGAAAGCCGGGATCTTCATCTCTCTCACTTCAGCCATGGAGCCTCTCTTTCTCTTTGCGCTGCTCGTTTTATTTCCAGTGTTCACGCCCACCTCTGGTTTCGCTGCAAAGGTAATAGGACCGTCTTTGTTGTTCTAGAGCCACAATATAACTTGATGCTTTATGTCTGGCAAACATATAAAAAGAAGAAGAAAAAAACAGCATTCATTTAAAATGATGTAAAAATGCTTCAGTAGATTCAAGAGTTATAAAACGATTTAGGTTTTTTTTTTTTTTAATTATTCTTCCGAGTTTTGAACTGTAGACTACTAGAGGATGTGCTGGCTAGCAGAGTTAAATAAGACCTTGTATTGTTACCTGTGTAGATAAAGATGTTTTAATGCTTTAAATGTGGTTGATTTCTTTTCACATACACTACTCTTGGACCACCGCACCTAAGTTAACATAAGCTATCCCAGGATCAGTGCTAGTCTCTGAACCCAGCAGTTCTTTATAGGTTATCAAGCTCCTTGTTTGTGCCGTCACAAAACTGAAAATGAATTACAAACCACACATGAGCTAAGGCATCTTTGATATTCTTTAAGTAAGTCCATTTTGCCGGACATCAAAGAAAACATCAAACAGATGCTTCATTTTAAAATATTCAGTACATCCATCCTCATTGCTTTAGGGGAGCGTCAGTGATCTGGAGATCTACAGCTTCCATGTGGACTGCAAGGTCACCTCCCGCTTCGCACACAGTGTGATCACCAGCCGCATCGCCAACCGAGCCAGCGTCTCCAGAGCGGTCGTCTTCGACGTGGAGCTGCCCAAAAATGCCTTCATCAGCAACTTCAGCATGTGGGTATTCCTGAGCCCTTCTCACAGGCCAGCTGGGCAGACTGTTAGTGTTGTATTAGCTCACTGCTCAACCCTCTCCCCTCATCCCTCTCTCCCCTCTACTTTCTCTCCACTCTCCCCTCCTCCACCTCTCCTCATTGACTCAGATGTGTTTGGTTCTTCCTTGCATAGGACCATTGATGGGAAGTCGTATGTTGGTCTGGTGAAGAAGAAAGAAGAGGCCAAACAGCTTTATGATCAGGCCGTGTCCCAGGGGCACAGTGCTGGACTGGTCAAGTGAGCATGTCTGTCTGTGTGTCTGTCTGAGTTTCCAATCCATGGTGGGTGCAGTCTTGCTGTGGCAGCACCCATGGTTCTGAGCTCTCTCTCCGTGGTTCTCCAGGGTGTCGGGGAGGAAGATGGAAGAGTTCAGCGTGTCGGTGAACATCGCAGCGCTCAGCAAGGTCACCTTTGAGCTCACCTACGAGGAGCTGCTGAAGCGTCACCTGGGGAAGTATGAGCTCGTCATCAAAGTGCGGCCACAGCAGCTGGTCAAAGAGCTGAAGGTACTCTGAGTGCAGCTGAGACGGGGGCTGTGGACCCCTCGGGAACAAAGATTTACTCTCTCTTGTTCAATAACTCTAGTCTAGTTATCTTTCTTTTGATTCAGTTTTGTTGACCATGGGCGTGCTGTGTGTGTTTTTCAGATCGATGTTCATATCTATGAACCTCAGGGCATTAGCTTTTTGGACGCTAGCGGAACATTCTTAACAAAGGAATTGGCGGAGACAGTGAAGAAGACATTAACTGAGGATAAGGTGAGTCACAAACAGGCTCAAGTAGACACAGACACCCTACAACTACGCCAATTGACTTTTTACCATAAATTAAAAAAAAAACAAAGATTGGTCTCAGAAACTTTCAACCTGAAAAGCATTGTTTTGTGTTTTAACCCTTTGAGGTCCATTTATTCAGCGCGTCAGGTCCAATTTATTTTCACACGCGCAGTTTATTTTAGACGCGCTATTTAAAAGTATTTTTTTCACAGTAAAACAGATTTAAAAGGCACTGCATATCAACAGGACAGTCAGTACTGCATCTCCAGGCCCGCCCCACCCCTTGTTCGCTGTATTTTTCACATACCTCTTCATAGTCGTGCACACCGATAAATCCTCTCCTGATCACTCGTTATATCACCAAAATCCTCAATAATGCGATCCAAGTCATTATTTTATTACTATAACATCTCAAAAAGCTCTGCAAATGTCTGTGATATTCTTTGAGCGCTGGATGCAGAAGCAGCTATCTTGTTTGTTTATGTCCATGTTATCTATGTGGTGCCGGGGCTATCTGTATTCGTGTGATAAGCCCCTTTTTTTGGCTTTTCTCGGCTCCTATCGGTCTCACTCGGCCATTGAATGGTTTTCTCTGCTTTTTCCAGAGAAAAGACGACTAGAGACCTGTTACTTACATCGTTTTGATGATGTCGGACCAGGTCTGACATAGGACCGCAAAGGGTTAAACTTTCTGTGTCACTGTTCAGAATGATAAAGGTGTCCTTGACAGTGATTGGTTGAGTTCTAATCCTCTTTAGGCTCACGTTGTATTTAAACCCACACTGGAGCAGCAACGCAAGTGTCCAGACTGCAGTGAAAGCATCTTGGATGGAGAGTTCATCATTAAATACGGTGTGAAGAGAGCGGCTTCTGCAGGAGACATCCAGGTAAGAGCTGGGGTGCTGAGGAAACGCGGCACACTTTGAATCAAACACTTTTAAAATACCTCTTTACTTAAAACAGATCTCAATTGAGAGGCCCATTGTCCCTGGAACTGCCCAATCTAAAGTAGAATCGTGTGTGTGGTGTAAGTGCTCCATTCTGTTCTGTTCACAGATCGTGAACGGATACTTTGTTCACTACTTTGCACCCGCGGATATGCCGAGGATGCAGAAGAACGTGGTCTTCGTCATAGACCGCAGCGGCTCCATGCATGGGAAGAAAATGCAGCAGGTACTTCATGAACTTTGTGTTCTGTACAGTACTACTGTTGTGAATTGAAAACAAAGGAAACATTGACATGGATGCATTCCTCTGAATGGATCCTCTCACTAACATCGCGTTCTTCTTTCTGTTCCTGGAAAGACACGGGAAGCTCTCCTGAAAATCCTCAGAGACATTCATGAAGACGATCATTTCGGCATCATCACATTCGACAGCGACATCGTGACTTGGAAAAGCACTTTAGTTAAAGCTACTCCCGACATGCTGCAAAGGGCCAAGACTTTCATTGAAAACATTAAAGACCAAGGAAGTAGGTGCCAAAACCAGGCATAACAACTCCACAATGAAACCAGATCTTTCCAGTTCTACTCTAATGTTATTAGGGGGCGATGGGGAGCTATGACAACACCTCCTTATAATGAGGGATCACTGTGTTAGTGAATCAAAAATGCAGCAGAACTGCTGGCTGCTCATGTAGCTGCATCTTGATGAATGTTCTTTGTGTTTGTGCCGTTCCAGACACCGATATAAACGCAGCTGTCCTGAAAGGAGTGGAGTTGCTGAAGGTTTCCAAGGAGGAGAAGAAGCTTCCCGAGCAAAGCGTCTCCCTCATCATTCTGCTGACCGACGGGGACCCCACATCCGGTACGCTCCGCCGCCCTCAATGATCTGATTCCTGTGTTCCAGCAGCAGACCAGAGCAGTGGTCCTGCGGAGTCAGCACGGCTAGTATTGATTCATGTTTCTGATTGACAGGCGTCACCAAACTGGAGCAGATCCAGTCCAATATAAAGAGTGGCCTCTACACGCTGTACTGCCTGGGCTTCGGCTTCGATGTCAGTTACAACTTCCTGGAGAAACTGGCTCTGCAGAACGGCGGCGTGGCTCGGCGGATCTACGAAAGCTCTGACTCCGCCCTGCAGCTGCAGGTAGCCTCCTAACCAGATGAGCAGTGCACAGTGCAGCATTGAGACGCGCCCCTCACTTTCTCTCCCTTGGTCTTGCAGGTAGCCTCCTAACCAGATGAGCAGTGCAGAGTGCAGCAGCGAGACGCGCCCCTCACTGGCTCTCTCTTGGTCTTGCAGGTAGCCTCCTAACCAGATGAGCAGTGCAGAGTGCAGCAGCGAGACGCGCCTCTCACTTTCTCTCCCTTGGTATTGCAGGTAGCCTCCTAACCAGATGAGCAGTGCAGAGTGCAGCAGCGAGACGCGCCCGTCACTGGCTCTCCCTTGGTCTTGCAGGGTTTTTATGAAGAGGTGGCCACTCCTTTGCTGCAGCAGGTTGAGCTGCACTACCCGGACACCGCGGTGTCTGATCTGACGGAAAGGGTTTTCAGGCATTACTATAACGGCTCTGAAATTGTGGTTGCCGGGCGAATTTCCAAGGACAACCTGGAGGTGCTGAGCGTGCAGATAAAAGCAGCTTCAGTAAGTTTGGTTCATCATTCATTTGCTAATACACAGAGTTTAAAGAGTACACAGGTATTGCTATGGCAAGATGCAACACTTCATGTCTCTGTGTCTGTCTCTCCCAGTCTGGGAGGTATGGTTCACTGGAGACTCTTTCGGAGGTTCAGTTGCCTGTGAGCAGCAGCAGTGATCCTCACTCCGGCTCCTTCTGTTCACAGTCCAGCAGTGACCTGAACCTGGCAGCCACAGCACCGGTGGAGGAGCAGGATGAAGCTCTGAACAAGCAGAAGTACATTTTCGGAGAGTACATCGAAAGGCTCTGGGCTTACCTGACCATCCAGCAGCTGCTGTCCAAGGCGTAAGGAGTTTCAACTCACCGGCTGCATAACTGTTGATCTGATGAAGACACTTAGATTAGCAAATCCCTATCACACTGTCTGAAGCTTTGATAATGTTGTTTCTCACATGCCATGGTGGCTATTTATTCCATCCTTAAAACACTGAAGCACTCCTCGAGTTTATCTGTCCACTGCAAGGATTGACGAAGGTGTTGTTTGTTTCACTCTGTTGGTTTCAGCATTTCAGCATTCCTCAATAGGAAAGCTCTGCAGCTCTCGCTGAACTATAACTTTGT
Source organism: Huso huso (assembly GCA_036884735.1). NCBI lineage: Eukaryota > Metazoa > Chordata > Actinopteri > Acipenseriformes > Acipenseridae > Huso > Huso huso. Next base: position 16,150 of record JAHFZB010000518.1, read on the forward strand.
GACGCCGCTCACATCCATGGTTGTGACCAAGCCTGAGGAAGGAGAAACTGACCGGACTATGGTGGCACACAAGCCCACTGAAATGGAAGTGGAGGAAGAAGCAGGTGCACGCTCTGGCAGAAGTATTATTATAGATCTCTGAAATATTTATTAACATAAGTATGACTCTTGATGCAAAATGGACCACAACCTGTTAAATATGCTCCAGTAGTGAAATTTATTTCTTCTTGGCCAAGCTGGGAAAGGTTGATGGAAAGAGAAAAGCTGATGTCAGACATTTCCAGCTAGTTTCACACAGCCCGGTTAGTACTTGGGTCTGTGAAACCAGCCTTTATGAATGTGGCAACTGGTCTACATAAAAATGAATCAGTTTTCTTCAAAGACCGCTTACGAGATAGACATTGGAGGCAAGCGAAAAAATAAAAATAAAAAACATTTTTACAATGACTTTCAAAAAACAGTTTGGGGGTTATTTATATGTATTGGGTAATTAGATTGAGAACTATGCAAAATCTGTATAAAGAAGTCTAAATTCAGAATGTCTTTTGAAGAGTAAATGAAGAGACTGCGAGCAGAGCGATCACTAGGGAGACGTCCTCTAAAAACTAACAAGACTGTAGAACCTTGAAACTCTAAGTCCGCATACAAAATCTTCTTTCTCTTTTTCTCATTATGATGAAGATGATGCATGATTCTCTTAACAGCTGCTTAGCCTGTCTTCCTTTCTACATAATTTAGAACATTTTAACAAAGCCCTTTTTATGTTCTTTTTTTTCAGAGTATTATGACTTCTCGGGTCCCATGGACTTCCCAGTCTTACTTAGCAGTTCTGACAGTGAGTAGAACCCATCAGCAATCACCATCACCAGCATCATTAGAAGCGTCTGCCAAATAAATCACTGGAATTGTAATATTATTAGGATTGATCTCACAATTCTGGTTCTGGGGGCAGAGTCTCTCCCTCGACAGGCTGCAGGGGCTCAGGTTAGGAGAGGGACTGCAGTGGGTCAGGAGGTCCAGACGCTGGCTGTGTGAGAGGGTTTGGAGCATTCATCTGGGTCGTCACTGGGGTGCAAAAGTGTTGTGCATTTAGAACCTGAGTTAGTCTGCTGTTATAGGGGTCTATTTTGACTTGGTTTGCATGCCGCATAAGTTATTATTATTATTATTATTTATTTCTTAGCAGACGCCCTTATCCAGGGCGACTTACAATCGTAAGCAAATACATTTCAAGTGTTACAATACAAGTAATACAATAAGAGCAAGAAATACAATAACTTTTGTTCAAGCAAAGTACAAGTGTGACAAACCACAATTCAATAATACAGCAGATAATAGTGATAGTTACATCAGGATATGATTAAATAGTGAAGTTACATCAGGATGTGATTAAATACAAAGTACTACAGGTTAAACACTTGGCAGATTACAGTATTCTGAAGTACAGGATTAAATGCAGTAAAATAGGGGGCAGATAAGAGCAAAATAAAGCACATTTACATGAAGGGTGATAGTGTCCCAGGATACAAACAGAGGAGTTCTACAGGTGCTGTTTGAAGAGGTGAGTCTTAAGGAGGCGCCGGAATGTGGTCAGGGACTGGGCAGTCCTGACATCTGTAGGAAGGTCATTCCACCACTGCGGAGCAAGGGTGGAGAAGGAGCGGGCTCTGGAGGCAGGGGAGCGTAGCGGAGGTAGAGCTAGTCTTCTAGTGCAGGCGGAGCGGAGAGGTCGAGTGGGGGGTGTAGGGAGAGATGAGGGTCTGGAGGTAGCTGGGTGCAGTCTGGTCAAGGCATATGTAGGCTAGTACAAGAGTCTTGAACTGGATGCGAGCGGTGATCGGGAGCAAGTGGAGCGAGCAGAGTAGTGGAGTAGCGTGGGCGAAGCGAGGCAGAGAGAACACCAGGCGGGCAGCAGAGTTCTGGATGAGCTGGAGCGGACGGGTGGCAGACGCAGGGAGGCCAGCCAGGAGGGAGTTGCAGTAGTCTAGGCGGGAGAGTACCAGGGCCTGGACCAGGAGCTGGGTAGCATAGTTGGTGAGGAAGGGTCGGATTCTTCGGATGTTGCTCAGGAAGAATCGGCAAGTGCGTGCCAGATTGGAGATGTGCTGGGAATAAGTGCTTATGTTTACCCATATATGACTAATCTACAGTGTGTAAAGACACTTTCCATGTAAAACCAACTCGGAATAGACCCCATAATGCTGATCTAGAGCATATGCAGGAAATAAGTCTTCATTGCAACAATGCAGTACAGCAAAATGGTTAACTCCACAATAACACTTTTCCAATGTCTCTCTGTCCAGATTACTCCATGGCTGTCCCTTCCAGCAAAGCCTGTTTTGTCTTCCTAATCTGCGGCCTGATACCAGTGATCACCACTGTCATTGTAAGGAGAGGTAACTGCTCCAGTGCTCACTATTAATAATCAGCTTGTAACCTTTCCACTGTGATGGTACCTTTTATACCTGTTCAGACTGTTCAATATGAATACAATGGTCTGGGTTCAAAGACTCTGATTAGCGCTAATCCTGGACTATCTAAAGTTACTTTAGTGGCTGGTTTCACAGAGCCTGATTACCTATAACCTTGGACTACCTTACCTAAATTAACATTGGATAGTCCAGGACAAGTGGTGATCTGGGGCTGTGAAACCAGCCATAGGGAAAGCAGTCTGAGATTAGCGCTAATCAGGATCTATGGAAACAGCTGTGAATGATTGATTTTATTGAGCACTATTAAATCATAGCGCAAAATAAGAATGAAAGACAATAATCTCACCTTGCAAAATAGTTAAAGGATTATTGTATATTGCAGAAGGGTTAACATCAAAATCACCTGCTATAGCACTGTCAATAGCACACCATGGGACAGATTCACCTGCTATAGCACTGTCAATAGCACACCATGGGACTGATTCACCTGCTATAGCACTGTCAATAGCACACCATGGGACTGATTCACCTGTTATAGCACTGTCAATAGCTCACCATAGGACTGATTCACCTGCTATAGCACTGTCAATAGCACACCATGGGACTGATTCACCTGCCATAGCACTGTCAATAGCACGCCATGGGACTGATTCATCTCCTATAGCACTGTCAATAGCACACCATGGGACTGATTCACCTGCTATAGCACTGTCAATAGCACACCATGGGACTGATTCACCTGCTATAGCACTGTCAATAGCACACCATGGGACTGATTCACCTGCCATAGCACTGTCAATAGCACGCCATGGGACTGATTCATCTGCTATAGCACTGTCAATAGCACACCATGGGACTGATTCACCTGCTATAGCACTGTCAATAGCACACCATGAGACTGATTCACCTGCTATAGCACTGTCAATAGCACACCATGGGACTGATTCACCTGCTATAGCACTGTCAATAGCACACCATGGGACTGATTCACCTGTTATAGCACTGTCAATAGCTCACCATAGGACTGATTCACCTGCTATAGCACTGTCAATAGCACACCATGGGACTGATTCACCTGCTATAGCACTGTCAATAGCACGCCATGGGACTGATTCATCTGCTATAGCACTGTCAATAGCACACCATGGGACTGATTCACCTGCTATAGCACTGTCAATAGCACACCATGGGACTGATTCACCTGCTATAGCACTGTCAATAGCACACCATGGGACTGATCTACCTGCTATAGCACTGTCAATAGCACACCATGGGACTGATTTACCTGCTATAGCACTGTCAATAGCACACCATGGGACTGATTTACCTGCTATAGCACTGTCAATAGCACACCATGGGACTGATTCACCTGCTATAGCACTGTCAATAGCACACCATGGGACTGATTTACCTGCTATAGCACTGTCAATAGCACACCATGGGACTGATTCACCTGCTATAGCACTGTCAATAGCACACCATGGGACTGATTCACCTGCTATAGCACTGTCAATAGTACACCATGAGACTGATTCACCTGCTATAGCACTGTCAAGAGCACATCATAGGACTGATTCACCTGCTATAGCACACCATGGGACTGATTCACCTGCTATAGCACTGTCAATAGCACACCATGGGACTGATTCACCTGCTATAGCACTGTCAATAGTACACCATGAGACTGATTTACCTGCTATAGCACTGTCAATAGCACACCATGGGACTGATTCACCTGCTATAGCACTGTCAATAGCACACCATGGGACTGATTTACCTGCTATAGCACTGTCAATAGCTCACCATAGGACTGATTCACCTGCTATAGCACTGTCAATAGCACACCATGGGACTGATTCACCTGTTATAGCACTGTCAATAGCTCACCATAGGACTGATTCACCTGCTATAGCACTGTCAATAGCACACCATGGGACTGATTCACCTGCTATAGCACTGTCAATAGCACACCATGGGACTGATTCATCTGCTATAGCACTGTCAATAGCACAGCATGGGACTGATTCACCTGCTATAGCACTGTCAATAGCACACCATGGGACTGATTCACCTGCTATAGCACTGTCAATAGCACACCATGGGACTGATTCACCTGCTATAGCACTGTCAATAGCACACCATGGGACTGATCTACCTGCTATAGCACTGTCAATAGCACACCATGGGACTGATTTACCTGCTATAGCACTGTCAATAGCACACCATGGGACTGATTCACCTGCTATAGCACTGTCAATAGCACACCATGGGACTGATTTACCTGCTATAGCACTGTCAATAGCACACCATGGGACTGATTCACCTGTTATAGCACTGTCAATAGCTCACCATAGGACTGATTCATCTGCTATAGCACTGTCAATAGCACACCATGGGACTGATTCACCTGCTATAGCACTGTCAATAGCACACCATGGGACTGATTCATCTGCTATAGCACTGTCAATAGCACAGCATGGGACTGATTCACCTGCTATAGCACTGTCAATAGCACACCATGGGACTGATTCACCTGCTATAGCACTGTCAATAGCTCACCATAGGACTGATTCATCTGCTATAGCACTGTCAATAGCACACCATGGGACTGATTCACCTGCTATAGCACTGTCAATAGCACACCATGGGACTGATTCATCTGCTATAGCACTGTCAATAGCACAGCATGGGACTGATTCACCTGCTATAGCACTGTCAATAGCACACCATGGGACTGATTCACCTGCTATAGCACTGTCAATAGCACACCATGGGACTGATTCACCTGCTATAGCACTGTCAATAGCACACCATGGGACTGATCTACCTGCTATAGCACTGTCAATAGCACACCATGGGACTGATTTACCTGCTATAGCACTGTCAATAGCACACCATGGGACTGATTTACCTGCTATAGCACTGTCAATAGCTCACCATGGGACTGATTCACCTGCTATAGCACTGTCAATAGCACACCATGGGACTGATTCACCTGTTATAGCACTGTCAATAGCTCACCATAGGACTGATTCATCTGCTATAGCACTGTCAATAGCACACCATGGGACTGATTCACCTGCTATAGCACTGTCAATAGCACACCATGGGACTGATTCATCTGCTATAGCACTGTCAATAGCACAGCATGGGACTGATTCACCTGCTATAGCACTGTCAATAGCACACCATGGGACTGATTCACCTGCTATAGCACTGTCAATAGCACACCATGGGACTGATCTACCTGCTATAGCACCGTCAATAGCACACCATGGGACTGATTTACCTGCTATAGCACTGTCAATAGCACACCATGGGACTGATTCACCTGCTATAGCACTGTCAATAGCACACCATGGGACTGATTTACCTGCTATAGCACTGTCAATAGCACACCATGGGACTGATTCACCTGCTATAGCACTGTCAATAGCACACCATGGGACTGATTCACCTGCTATAGCACTGTCAATAGTACACCATGAGACTGATTCACCTGCTATAGCACTGTCAAGAGCACATCATAGGACTGATTCACCTGCTATAGCACACCATGGGACTGATTCACCTGCTATAGCACTGTCAATAGCACACCATGGGACTGATTCACCTGCTATAGCACTGTCAATAGCACATCATAGGACTGATTCACCTGCTATAGCACACCATGGGACTGATTCACCTGCTATAGCACTGTCAATAGCACACCATGGGACTGATTTACCTGCTATAGCACTGTCAATAGCACACCATGGGACTGATTTACCTGCTATAGCACTGTCAATAGCACACCATGGGACTGATTTACCTGCTATAGCACTGTCAATAGCACACCATGGGACTGATTCACCTGCTATAGCACTGTCAATAGCACACCATGGGACTGATTCACCTGCTATAGCACTGTCAATAGTACACCATGAGACTGATTCACCTGCTATAGCACTGTCAAGAGCACATCATAGGACTGATTCACCTGCTATAGCACACTATGGGACTGATTCACCTGCTATAGCACTGTCAATAGCACACCATGGGACTGATTTACCTGCTATAGCACTGTCAATAGCACACCATGGGACTGATTCACCTGCTATAGCACTGTCAATAGTACACCATGAGACTGATTCACCTGCTATAGCACTGTCAATAGCACACCATGGGACTGATTCACCTGCTATAGCACTGTCAATAGCACACCATGGGACTGATTCACCTGCTATAGCACTGTCAATAGCACATCATAGGACTGATTCACCTGCTATAGCACACCATGGGACTGATTCACCTGCTACAGCACTGTCAATAGCACACCATGGGACTGATTTACCTGCTATAGCACTGTCAATAGCACACCATGGGACTGATTTACCTGCTATAGCACTGTCAATAGCACACCATGGGACTGATTTACCTGCTATAGCACTGTCAATAGCACACCATGGGACTGATTTACCTGCTATAGCACTGTCAATAGCACACCATGGGACTGATTCACCTGCTATAGCACTGTCAATAGCACACCATGGGACTGATTCACCTGCTATAGCACTGTCAATAGCACACCATGGGACTGATCTACCTGCTATAGCACTGTCAATAGCACACCATGGGACTGATTTACCTGCTATAGCACTGTCAATAGCACACCATGGGACTGATTCACCTGCTATAGCACTGTCAATAGCACACCATGGGACTGATTTACCTGCTATAGCACTGTCAATAGCACACCATGGGACTGATTCACCTGCTATAGCACTGTCAATAGCACACCATGGGACTGATTCACCTGCTATAGCACTGTCAATAGTACACCATGAGACTGATTCACCTGCTATAGCACTGTCAAGAGCACATCATAGGACTGATTCACCTGCTATAGCACACCATGGGACTGATTCACCTGCTATAGCACTGTCAATAGCACACCATGGGACTGATTCACCTGCTATAGCACTGTCAATAGCACATCATAGGACTGATTCACCTGCTATAGCACACCATGGGACTGATTCACCTGCTATAGCACTGTCAATAGCACACCATGGGACTGATTTACCTGCTATAGCACTGTCAATAGCACACCATGGGACTGATTTACCTGCTATAGCACTGTCAATAGCACACCATGGGACTGATTTACCTGCTATAGCACTGTCAATAGCACACCATGGGACTGATTCACCTGCTATAGCACTGTCAATAGCACACCATGGGACTGATTCACCTGCTATAGCACTGTCAATAGTACACCATGAGACTGATTCACCTGCTATAGCACTGTCAAGAGCACATCATAGGACTGATTCACCTGCTATAGCACACTATGGGACTGATTCACCTGCTATAGCACTGTCAATAGCACACCATGGGACTGATTTACCTGCTATAGCACTGTCAATAGCACACCATGGGACTGATTCACCTGCTATAGCACTGTCAATAGTACACCATGAGACTGATTCACCTGCTATAGCACTGTCAATAGCACACCATGGGACTGATTCACCTGCTATAGCACTGTCAATAGCACACCATGGGACTGATTCACCTGCTATAGCACTGTCAATAGCACATCATAGGACTGATTCACCTGCTATAGCACACCATGGGACTGATTCACCTGCTACAGCACTGTCAATAGCACACCATGGGACTGATTTACCTGCTATAGCACTGTCAATAGCACACCATGGGACTGATTTACCTGCTATAGCACTGTCAATAGCACACCATGGGACTGATTTACCTGCTATAGCACTGTCAATAGCACACCATGGGACTGATTTACCTGCTATAGCACTGTCAATAGCACACCATGGGACTGATTCACCTGCTATAGCACTGTCAATAGTACACCATGAGACTGATTCACCTGCTATAGCACTGTCAGTAGTACACCATGAGACTGATTCACGTGCTATAGCACTGTCAAGAGCACATCATAGGACTGATTCACCTGCTATAGCTCACCATGGGACTGATTCACCTGCTATAGCACTGTCAATAGCACACCATGGGACTGATTTACCTGCTATAGCACTGTCAATAGCACACCATGGGACTGATTCACCTGCTATAGCACTGTCAATAGCACACCATGGGACTGATTCACCTGCTATAGCACTGTCAATAGCACACCATGGGACTGATTCACCTGCTATAGCACTGTCAATAGCACATCATAGGACTGATTCACCTGCTATAGCACACCATGGGACTGATTCACCTGCTACAGCACTGTCAATAGCACACCATGGGACTGATTTACCTGCTATAGCACTGTCAATAGCACACCATGGGACTGATTTACCTGCTATAGCACTGTCAATAGCACACCATGGGACTGATTTACCTGCTATAGCACTGTCAATAGCACACCATGGGACTGATTCACCTGCTATAGCACTGTCAATAGTACACCATGAGACTGATTCACCTGCTATAGCACTGTCAAGAGCACACCATGGGACTGATTCACCTGCTATAGCACTGTCAATAGCACACCATGGGACTGATTCACCTGCTACAGCACTGTCAATAGCACACCATGGGACTGATTTACCTGCTATAGCACTGTCAATAGCACACCATGGGACTGATTTACCTGCTATAGCACTGTCAATAGCACACCATGGGACTGATTTACCTGCTATAGCACTGTCAATAGCACACCATGGGACTGATTTACCTGCTATAGCAGTGTCAATAGCACACCATGGGACTGATTTACCTGCTATAGCACTGTCAATAGCACACCATGGGACTGATTCACCTGCTATAGCACTGTCAATTGTACACCATGAGACTGATTTACCTGCTATAGCACTGTCAATAGCACACCATGGGACTGATTTACCTGCTATAGCACTGTCAATAGCACACCATGGGACTGATTTACCTGCTATAGCACTGTCAATAGCACACCATGGGACTGATTCACCTGCTATAGCACTGTCAATAGCACAGCATGGGACTGATTCACCTGCCATAGCACTGTTAATAGCACACCATGGGACTGATTCACCTGCTATAGCACTGTCAATAGCACACCATGGGACTGATCTACTTGTCATCATACTACGAGTAAGATCCCATTCCATCTCATATATAAGCATGTAGCACAGCAATCCATTGAAGAGTGTGCAAGCTGTTTGAATTGTTTCAGGTAATGCCCATTCCTCAAGGAAGACCAGTTCAATGTACATTAGAGCCAGTCCTACAGATTGTATAAGTATGATCTCCGCTGTACACAAAACCAGACCTGCCTGCCTGCCTCCCTAAACCACTTCCATTCTCTTCAGTCATTTCCAAGAACAGACAAAAACAAGAAAAAGAGGAAGAGGAAGAAGTAAAAGAAGAAAAAGAAGAATTGCATCCTTCAGCTGCGGTCCCTTCACACTCCCAAGAGTAAGAACACGATGAGGAGAAATGTCTTTTTCTGATCAACTCCCAAAAGTCTGGAACTCCTTTTCTTATGATTTGAAAATGAAATCTGAGAACATCACATTCTCTGTTTTTAATGATTGCATTGGGATCTGCTTAAAACTTTGTGCCAAAGCTTGTTTTTATTTGTTTTTTGCAAAAAAATATCACAGAATAACAATTGTACTGGTCAGCATAACTTTTTGTAGTCTGTTACAAGGAATATATTCAACCAAGTAGAGGGTACATTTAAATTAAGTAGCACACAGAAATGAAATAAACAATAAAGTGAATAACTATAATAATGAAATAAACAATAAAAAAGTGAATAACTAATAAGGGCAGCAGTATGGAGTAGCGGTCAGGGCTCTGGACTCTTGACCGGAGGGTCGTGGATTCCATTCCCAGTGGGGGACACTGCTGTTGTACCCTTGAGCAAGGTACTTTACTTAGATTGCTCCAGTAAAAACCCAACTGTATAAATGGGTAATTGTATGTGAAATAATATATAATGTGATATCTTGTAACAATTGTAAGTCGCCCTGGATAAGGGCGTCTGCTAAGAAATAAATAAATAAAATAAATAAAAAATAAATCGCACACTGTGGCAATGTACCCTGCCTCTGTGTTCATTTCTGTGTTATATGTTGCATGTGGTGTGTTAATGTTGGTGTATAGAGATGGCTGCACGGGATATAAATGGGTGTGTGTAGCACGAGTTATTTAAAATGTATAATTGTATTTAGGCACGGGGATTGCACTTCACTTCACGTGCATTTAAAGTAGTTAATAATATGTGAGCACGGGGTTGCACAATTAATTCACATGCTGGGATTCAAGTGAATAATTAATTGGTAATTGAATCCTGGCACAACAGTATATATAGATGCACATTTCATTCGCTTGTGGTTGTGTGTTCAGGGTGAAAGAACAAGAGAGAGAGAGAAGGTAAACATGGTAATAATAATAATAATAATATTATTACTGCTACGAGTGCTGGAAGCACCAGCACTGTACTTGTTTTGTGTTTAGTGTTCATCCCTGTTTGTTAGTGTTTGTTCATTTTGTTTGTCAGTTTATTTTGGCCACAAGTGCCGTGTTCTGTTTTGTTCAAACTTTTATTTTCTGTGTGTAATAAAACACTGAGCACCGCAGCGTCTCAGTTTCACTGCCAGTACTGCCTGTCTGTGTGTTCCTTTCTGGTCTGACGTCACCCCTACAGCCAGCCTGTTCACTCACACACACACACACACACACTGAGACACACTGACACACACTGACACACACACACACACACAGACATACATTCTTTACTTTTGTTCCATTTTTATTATATTCAAAGCTGGTGCCCATCTCTGACAGAACTTTTCTATTTGCAATCTTCAGGTAAGAAAGCCCAGCAACACTTAGGAGATCATTTTAAAAGTGGGAAAAACATTATTATCTTAACTATTTGCAATCTTAATATATACATGTTTTTTTTCAATTATAAACACGTCCCTGACTTTGTTCAGCCACATCCCATATGTCGGAGGCTCGGCTTTAAGACAATTTACAATGAGAGGTTTTTTTTTTTTGCAGCTGCTAGTAAGATCTGCAAAAAATACTTCTGATCTTTGACATCCACATTGTCTGGTAACACACCGAAAATTGCAATCGGGGGTCCTGAGTGGCGCATCAAGCTAAGGTACTCGCAGGAGTGTGGGATGCGTCCTATAGCCTGAGATCGTCGGTTAGAATCCGGGCTGTGCCATTGCAGACTGTGGCCGGGAGTTCCCAGAGAGCAGTGCACAATTGGCCGAGCGCCCTGCCTGGGTTGGGAGAGTTCAAGTCGGCTGGGTAATCCTTGCCTCACCACGCACCAGCGACTCCTGTGCTGGCCGGGCGCTTGTGAGTTGCCTGTGTTGTAACTGGAACTGTGTTTCCTCCGACACGACAGGTCTGGCTGGCTTCACTGTCGGCTTGCAGAGTGAAAGAAAGCGGGTGGCCTGACAGCGCACGTTTCAGAGGACACGTGTGCTTGTCTTCACTTCTCCTGAGTTACTAGGGGGTTGCAGCATTGAGACGGGGTCTTAAAAATAATTGGGCATTTCTAAATTGGGGAGAAAATGGGGTAAAATAATTAATTAGCAATTACAAACTTAAAAAATAAAAATAAAATTGCAATCTGAGGGTCCTGTCGAATGTGTACACCAAATACATCAGTAACGATTTTAAAAAGTGAGTTCCCATAGTCCCTCAGTTTAGGGCAAGACCAGAAGATATGAAGATGATTTCCCCTTGTCTCACCACATCCTCTCCAGCAGTTACTTGTGGGGTTCTAAAAAACTGACTTAAAACCTTTCACTGAAATTCCCACCATATATTTGAATTGGTAACCTTATGTGTTTCCATACAAATGTGCCCCCATTAGGGTTGGGACGGTAATGGAATTTTTATATCACGATTATTGTCTGAAAAATTCATGATAACTGTTATTATTGCAATAATTTACTTTGGTAGTTTAAAAAAAAAAAAATTAAATAAAAGTTTTGAAACTTTATAATTCCGACAGCAGTGCATAGGAGAGAGGAGATGTTGAAAGATTGCACACTTGAGAAAGAATTGAAGGTTGAGGGAAAGAAAACTGTCGTTCTCAAAGAGACAGAGACAGAGACAGAAAGGAGCAATGGAAATGACTTTGTGAGAGACAGAGATGTTGTCCCCATCCCAGAGAAACTGACTGTCAGCACATGCAGGGCTCTACTCTCACCCCTGATTCCTGCTTGTACTGTGCACAGACACTCCATTCTCTCTCACTGTCACTCTGATTCCTGCTTGTACTGTGCACAGACACTCCATTCTCTCTCACTGTCACTCTGATTCCTGCTTGAACTGTGCACAGACACTCCATTCTCTCTCACTGTCACTCTGATTCCTGCTTGTACTGTGCACAGACACTCCATTCTCTCTCATTGTCACTCTGATTCCTGCTTGTACTGTGCACAGACACCCATTCTCTCTCACTGTCACTCTGATTCCTGCTTGTACTGTGCACAGACACTCCATTTCTCTCTCACTGTCACTCTGATTCCTGCTTGAACTGTGCACAGACACTCCATTTCTCTCTCACTGTCACTCTGATTCCTGCTTGTACTGTGCACAGACACTCCATTCTCTCTCACTGTCACTCTGATTCCTGCTTGAACTGTGCACAGACACCCATTCTCTCTCACTGTCACTCTGATTCCTGCTTGTACTGTGCACAGACACTCCATTCTCTCTCACTGTCACTCTGATTCCTGCTTGAACTGTGCACAGACACTCCATTCTCTCTCACTGTCACTCTGATTCCTGCTTGAACTGTGCACAGACACTCCATTCTCTCTCACTGTCACTCTGATTCCTGCTTGTACTGTGCACAGACACTCCATTCTCTCTCACTGTCACTCTGATTCCTGCTTGTACTGTGCACAGACACTCCATTCTCTCACACTGTCACTCTGATTCCTGCTTGTACTGTGCACAGACACTCCATTCTCTCTCACTGTCAGTCTGATTCCTGCTTGTACTGTGCACAGACACTCCATTCTCTCTCACTGTCACTCTGATTCCTGCTTGTACTGTGCACAGACACTCCATTCTCTCTCACTGTCACTCTGATTCCTGCTTGTACTGTGCACAGACACTCCATTCTCTCTCTCTGTCACTCTGATTCCTGCTTGTACTGTGCACAGACACTCCATTCTCTCTCACTGTCACTCTGATTCCTGCTTGTACTGTGCACAGACACTCCATTCTCTCTCACTGTCACTCCTGATTCCTGCTTGTACTGTGCACAGACACTCCATTCTCTCTCACTGTCACTCTGATTCCTGCTTGTACTGTGCACAGAGACTCAGAAATGTCTTCATCTAGACAATGTGGGGAAGCTATAAAAAAGGCCAACAAGATGCTCGGATATATTGTGAGAAGTGTTAAATTTAAATCAAGGGAAGTAATGTTAAAACTTTACAATGCATTAGTAAGACCTCACCTAGAATATTGTGTTCAGTTCTGGTCACCTCGTTACAAAAAGGATATTGCTGCTCTAGAAAGAGTGCAAAGAAGAGCGAGCAGAATTATCCTGGGTTTAAAAAGCATGTCGTATGCAGACAGGCTAAAAGAATTGAATCTATTCATTGTTATCTGGCTTAATTCAGTTAGCTTTAGCTGAGTAATGTATGGGGAAAATACAAATGTAATAACGTTACTGTAAAAAGCAACACAAATGCTTTGAGTGGAAGTGTTTTTTTAAAGTGCAAGTAGAGTGTTATGAAGGTTACCTGAGTGTGCTGAAAACACTCCCCAGTGTGGTTTTTTTTTTGTGTGTGTTTTCAGTGTACCACACCTGGTCAAACTCCACTTTCTGATTGAATTTACTGTAAGTGCACCCTCTATCAGAAATCACATGGGTGAAACCGGCCAATCACAGCTGTCAGGAGTCAGGTACTTTTTAAACCGCGTCCCGTGCTAGAACACAGAGCTGCTGTAAAACTGAACAAAACAACTCAATAAAATAATAAAGTGGTTTTAAAAGTAAATCAGCTGAATTCTTGTTCATGTTGAAACTGCTCAGCATTTATAACCCGCAGTCAAAGTCCAGAAAACAAAGTTCTGTGTAATCAGTATTAGAACATAAGAAAGTTTACAAACGAGAGGAGGCCATTTAGCCCATCTTGCTCGTTTGGTTGTTAGTAGCTTATTGATCCCAGAATCTCATCAAGCAGCTTCTTGAAGGATCCCAGGGTGTCAGCTTCAACAACATTACTGGGGAGTTGGTTCCAGACCCTCATAATTCTCTGTGTAAAAAAGTGCCTCCTATTTTCTGTTCTGAATGCCCCTTTATGTAATCTCCATTTGTGACCCCTGGTCCTTGTTTCTTTTTTCAGGTCGAAAAAGTCCCCTGGGTTGACATTGTCAATACCTTTTAGGATTTTGAATGCTTGAATCAGATCGCCGCGTAGTCTTCTTTGTTCAAGACTGAATAGATTCAATTGTTTTAGCCTGTCTGCATACGACATGCCTTTTAAACCCGGGATAATTCTGGTTGCTCTTCTTTGCACTCTTTCTAGAGCAGCAATATCCTTTTTGTAACGAGGTGACCAGAACTGAACACAATATTCTAGATGAGGTTGTCACGAAATCCGTGTGTTCAGATTTCTTTACGTACTCTTTTTAAGTGCTCAGCACACACTCTTATCTCAGGGGAGACGTTAGGAGGACAGAGATGTTATTACTCCTAGTGGGATATAGTTCGTGCTCTGGACCCGCAGTATATTCGGATGACCAATATAGTACCCAAGAAATTGACAGACTCATGTATCTAAAGTGTTTTTACGAATCAGAGTATGATCAGTACTCCTTCGGTTTATTAACAGTTAAATATTGGATTGAGTAGCTACAGGCTACGTCGTATCCCCAGCTGACAGACGTTCTGGGCAGTCCAGTGTCTTAACAGATATTAACGTTAACACTTTAATACATCTTTATGTATTCGTGCAGCCGGCAGGCCTGGCCATGACCACGACACTAAATACACCCAGTAGCCTCTTTTCAGCACATTCAACAAATGTTCTCCTATCTTCTAAACATAGCGTGAGTCCCTTATAGCAATACATGCAATACATGTGAGATAAAATAATAATTGATTAATGCTTACCCTTCAATATAGATCGTAAAAGGATATGACTGTCTTCACCAGGCAAATTAAACTGAGTTAAATCAGTTCAATTGTGTTTTTGGTTTGCAGAAGATGGACCACCTTACCCTGTCTGGGATGAGTGTGGTACTCCATTGAAATTACTCTGGAGTTTTATAGGTTTTTCGTCTCATTGGAATACATGGGACGCCTCAATTAAATCCAATCATTAATCAGGTGGGACAGTTCTTATCCATTTTACAAATAATAGTTTTCAAAAGATCCAGACTAACTTTTCAGAATTAATAGGTGTCATGTACTCAATAAATTCAATATCTCATTTCTTGTCTAACTCCAAACCTATGATCTCATTTCTTTGCTTTCCTCCGAGCCCCTCCTTTATCTGAAAAGTTAAGTGACCCAAGGTTCCCAGGATCTTGGTTTATAATATAATATAAAAACACTACTGAATGCGAAACACTAATTTTATATGTGTTATATATGAGAGATGTTCTTAATATGTGACATCATCTTCTAAGTGATTATATTATGCTAAATTAAAGGTATGTGTTTCTTTTAACTTCATATTGTTTCATCATTTTGTTAATGAGTCAGTTTTGATTCCATATACCATTGTCTAACAGAGTATTTGACAAAAGTTTGTCTCATACAATATTCAAGTCATTTAGTTTCACTAAGTTTAAGTGGTAATAGTTTTCATTACAATTATTTATCCATTAAGAGATGCACTGACCAGGCTCTGACCTGTACCTCTCTGCGAATATGTTACTGCTAGCAGTTTCCACAGTCTCTTGTTTTCCAAGGTCAGAGTCTGTGCAAAGCACTTTATTAGATATATGACCTGTCCATTAAGCCATGATTTGTGCATATTATTTCAAGACATTTACTTATCAGTACTAAACCACTAACTCCATAAACCTTAACACTCCATCTCTATGAGGCTTGCAGCTCTGCTGAAGTGGAACCCAAAGACATTCCTTCTTTCTAGATAAGAAGAGAGGCCCTTTTTCACTGCAGCAGTTTCAAATCACCACATTATAAGGAATCCATCTACCATCATTAGACAATAGTATAGTGGATTAATAACAAGGTACATTATAGTATATTATTACAAACTTAACACAAAAAACATAACACAACACCTTTTTAACTTCTATACTTCAATGGATATCATAATGTCTAGAAGTCTTATTGTTCAATAGAAAGAAGAATAAACTTGTACCATTTTCCCATTTAAGTAAATCGAATACTGCTCCAGGTTTTAATCTTCTTATCACTACAGCAAAGTCGTGAACAAGCAATAATACTTGTCAGTTTTAAATAATATGTTTTCTCATTATAGCAAATACTTAAAACATATTATTAATCTTATGAAATAACTGTTATGAACTATAAACAGTGTCAATTAGCACTGAACCTGTTTCATTATAAGATAATCTTTCAATTAATTTACCTCTGTTTATCAGTTGCTATAATATTACTTTGGTGAATCCTCTTAAGATTTAAATCCAAATATAGGCCAGTATAACTGCATTCAACTAGGCTTGACCCTTCTCTTTGTTCATACAAAATCCAGCCGAGACAGGATTTTTTTCTCAAGACCTCTGGCTTGTTAGTTAATCTTTTGGTCATAAAAAGTCTCTTCTTATCTTGTGTTTTTAGGGCATAAATTTGTAGATTAACGTTCACTTTTAACCGAATGGTGCTTTTTATCAAGCGTCATGCTTTCTGAAGATAAGATATACTAGTGGTAAATCGTTCATTATATATATATATATATATATATATTTAAAAATTCTCAGATTACTAAATGTTCAATTAGAACCATATGTAGACTGACCTATTTCATGGAGCAAGAGAGCCATCTACTAGTGGTACAAGGATACTTTTTCTTTATCCTTCCTAATATCTTTGACACTTCATTTTATAATACATTCCATATTTGAAATTGCCTAGTACATATTCAGCATATCCATATGTTCCCAGCAGGATTCAGCTTCTGTACCAGGTTTCGCTCTTAGTTGTTTCCACACGAAGTCCCTTGATCCAATGTTTCTCCATCACAGGTGTGGATTTCCATGGCCTGACTTCATTCCTATAAGATACTTGGACACGTTTAGCTGTAAATATTATTTCTTTATATTTCCTTTTGTTCGCACAGAGTCACTTTGCGAGGTACGCCTTCCATCCAGAACACTGAAGGAGGCCAAAACTCACTGTTATTCATATTTTCTGGTATCCAATTACTGTTCTGCCTCACATCATCAGTTGGCAGACACAATACAACTGAATCTGATTCAATTGATGAACCAACAGCTGTAGCTACCGAGATCCTCCATGTCAAAGGAGTCAATATTTTACTGACTAGCCTAGCTGATTCAGCGTCACTTGCGACATTTCCCCCTCTTAGTTCCTCAAATGAATCAGATTCAGACCAAGACTCTGAGTCCTCATAAAGGCCACAAATAGAGGAAAGCTGAGGTGCAGTATAACAGTATTGTTTACATGAGTTATAAAAGTCCTCATTAGTTTACTTACATTTTTCAAATATTAACACGTTTCCAAAATCCTTACTGCTTTATGAAATGGATATTTATCATTCCCCACATACAGGAGTTACACAAATATATTTATTTCTATACCATAAGATCTGCTGGAAAGGTATTTAAAGATTATCCTATATAAATGAATCTCCATTAATTACTATGACATAAAGAACATGTTCAGCAAATTTCAATGTTCATGCTATGGGTCCCTGTTTATTTATTTTATTATTTTATTATTTTATTCTTTAATTTTATTTTTATTATTATTATTATTATTATTATTATCTGGGAAAACAGCTTGTAATAGAGAAAAACCGCTTGCTTCTCGATCAATGACCTGTCTCACCTTTCGGTTATTCATTCGCAAGGTCTCTATTGAAATATGAGTGCAAGTTTTTATTTTGTCTTATTACAAGCAGATATATCTGTTATAATTAATATATCTCCCAGACTTGAATAAACTTCAAAGTGTCTTAAAATGTTAAAATGTTCTCAAAATGATGTTACAAAACCCATAGGTCTTAACAAAGTATACATAATTACTAAAACCAAGACAGGCTCAACTATCGTTGAAGTTATTTTCATTTCAAACTTATAACATTCTATTGCTTACAGCATCATACCCTATTAGCTGCTTCCACTGTACCTGTACCTAAGGAGTTAATCTGGCTTCCAGCTGGCTTGCTTATCAGCGTTGCTATGGTTTCCAAGCAAGTTTTTACTCCCTTTTTTCAATCCTGTTTATAGACTTACAAAAGTTAGTACATACACATTTTTAAAGCACAAAGACTAATCTCCTTATTTCTTTCATTTGTCGAAATGCCTAGAATACATCAAAACTGAATTTAAAGAAAGTGTTAAAAGGAAAAATATTGATTGTACTCTCCCCTTTTCTTTCTTTCTTTTTTAAATAGTTTAGCAATAGAGAAGCTGCTTGCTGTATTTCCAGAGGACAGTGTATATTAACACACTTTCTCAATAAACAGGCATAAGCATTTTTGTACTTTCCAAATTGCTCTCTTAACTTTCTGTTATTTTCCTTTGCATGGTTTTTGCTTTACTTATCAAGACAATAATTCTGGTACATTCCTTTTATGAAAGCAGAATATAAAAGTTTCAGTTTTATTTTAATGATAGCCAAATATATCCATTAAAATAATTACATTTATAGTATAAAAGGTTTTACTTCCATTAATATTCAAATGCTTTATTACTCATTTTGATTTCAAATTTTATTAATTTTTTCCAATTCATGTAATAAAATAAAACCATGTCAGGCTTCATTTATAACCATTACAGAATTACTAGTAAACTACAATAACTATTTATTTATTTATTTATTTATTTATTTATTTATTCATTTGTTAACAGAATTTCATTTATTTAAATTATACTCTAGTTAAATAGTATAATGCATTCTTTCTTTTCTTAAATTATCTTAGCCAAATTAATAATATGTCTTTTAATTTTCAATGCAATTTATAATCCAAATATTTATTTTTGATTCTTAAAACCAGTTATTTCATTCATGAAAATATTTTCAATATAATATTTCCAGGTACAGTTCTTAATTTGTTCTATTTGCACAGTGACATTATCAAACAGAAGTCTCTCTCTCTTACCTCTGCCTGCCTGCATGTACCACTAAATTACTGGCAAAGAAACACATTCTCTTTGCTGTTCTCATATTACCTCAGTAGTTGTCAGCTGTTTTCTTTATGTTTTTGGTATCTCCTACTTTTAAGGAGTGGTTCCACAAAATCCATCATTACTTTTTACCAAGGGCTA
Organism: Huso huso; assembly: GCA_036884735.1. Taxonomy (NCBI): domain Eukaryota; kingdom Metazoa; phylum Chordata; class Actinopteri; order Acipenseriformes; family Acipenseridae; genus Huso; species Huso huso. The sequence goes on from JAHFZB010000518.1 coordinate 36,027, forward strand.
TTCCCTTTCAAATCTGAGCATAGGTTCCACTGTCCTTCTATTGTTTTGATTGTGTTGTAGACAGGGCAAACATCTTCTGCAAACCTCCACAGTTTCAGCATATAATTCAGGACACCAACATTCACGTAACTGACTTAAGATTCCCCTGCGTGCACTAGGTAATGCATCTACTCCTTAGTGAGCTGTCAGTAATATGATCTTTCAGCTTGCTTCAGGAGATACTATCTTTTAGCTTGTTTCAAACAGTTTGTGTAAGATCCCCTGTTCCAGCTGGCATCTGTCTCCATCAGACGGATATTCAGGCAACAGTTGGCTATCAGCAAGCAAACTAATCAGCCTTGCTGCTGATGCTAGGTAGGTCAAATTTTAATAACCTTGTACTGCTCCTTATTCCAATTTATCAGCATGATTATTTCCAATTATAGTTACTTCCTTCCCCCTCTGGTGACCTGCTGTATGCTGAACACTGATTCTATTACTTCTTAATTTGTTAATCTCTTTCCATATATTAGCATGTGCCACAGGACTACTCCTATAGTCAGAAAAACCATTTGCTTTCCACGCTAGAGAGTAAATGTTGAATGCTTGGGCACAATAGTAAGAGTCTGTTATTAATATTATGGTCTCTTTGGGCGTCCCCACATCATGAGCCATTTCAAGTCCCTTCAATAGGGCTTTTACTTCTGCTAATTGAGCAGTTCGACCTGATACCACTGCAGCGTGGCATAGAATTTCCTCATAAATTCCATTTCGGTCGCGTCCTACGGAAATTCCTATCCCACAGATGGGCTTGCCTTCCACTGTCTGACAGGACCCGTCGGTGAATACCAACCAGTCAGGCGTCAATGATTGCCCTGCTGGAACTGTTCGTTCCTCCCATTCTTCAAATGGGGGAAGGTGCTGGAATTTTTTACTGAGGTTAGAGGTTAGCTCAGAAACTGTGTTATAGACTATTTTTCGGATTAGCTAGCAAAGTAATCCATCTATTCCACATTAAATTAAGCGCTTTCGTGTTTATCAGTGATCCTTTTGTTAGGGTCGCGACTCCTGAGTTATCACTGAAAACTTCAATAAGATCATCCTGAGCTAAATTGAACAAAGATGCCATTACTTTAGAAAGGGCAGTTATCAACCTTTCTTCGTAACAAAACTGCTGTTTCGTGGAAGTGAAATTGAAACCCAAATATTTAATTGGCATTTCATCTCCTTTATTCCTTATGACAGCCTGTTCTCCAATGTGGAAGTGAGCTTCTAAAGGCTTACCACTCACTCTAATGATTATGTCTTGTACTTTTCCTATTAGTATTTTCACATAATTAAACAATTCCATCACAACCTATAACTAGTTGTTCGTCTTCATTTTCATTTTCAGGGAAGAGATACTGTTAACTTTTTCTTTGTAAATTGTACACAGATTCATACTCTAATCCTTAATCTAATTTAATTTTATTTAATTTAATTATTTATTTCCATTTAATTGTATTTAATTATTCAACTCTATGTTATTTTAGGTCTGCTCTCTGTGCATGCCTGCTCGCTGGGCTCTGCAAGACCCCCTCCTCATTATACATACGAGTTGGTGCAGTCTGTGAGCTCTCTCTCCTTGCAGGTTACCGCCCCTCTGGGTGAACTAAACATTCCTTACTTGCATTACAAGATAGGCTGTATCAATGCTGCTAGCACTGCTTTAATTAATTTGACTAAATTCAGCATTCCCTTCTGTAGGACTACATGAATCATAGCAAATGAAATGCATGTAACAAACTGGTTGCAGTTACATCCATTCCTCACTTCTAACTTTACTTTTATTTTTTTTCTAATCCAATCGTAATTCTCTTTCTGAATTCTTAACCCGCCTGCATCAGACAAGGCTCTAGACACCCCCCCCTCCATCATAGCTTCATACAGCCAATGGATTATACATAGGTGATCTAATGTATTCAGCGCTCTGAGTTTTTCAGAGGTAGTTCCTTTCTGTGCTTGTATTCTACTCCCTTTAGGACCTGATCGCAAGTCACATGAATTAGTGGGTGGAGCCGGTGCTCTCCTCTCACTCTCTGCTAGCTGCAGCTTCTCAAGGCAGAGTTACTGAGTTTTCTCTTGCAGCTTTCTTCATCAGATTTATTCCTTTGCTTGCTAATTTATTTTTCTCTTTTTTTTTTCTTTGGACCTATTTAAGGCAAGTAACAGCTTTCTTATTTGAAAGATACAAAAGGCGTTGGGACCTGAAACTATATGGTGTACCAGAAAACGATAACGAAAACATAAGATTGGAAGTTATTCAGATTTGTCAAAGTCTCATTCCGGATGTCAAAATGAAAATACCCGATGTCATTGACACTGTTCATAGACTTGGGAAAAAACAGTTGCTCAACATCCGTCCCAGAGGGATTATTTTACAGTTCTCTCTGCGGCACTACAGGGATATGATCTGGAAAGCTGCCAAAAAGTCAACATTTCTAAAGGAACAAGGATACCGTTTTGCAGAAGATTTGTCTCCGGCAGACAGAGAAACCCGACGTCAGCTCTGGCCTACCATTGAGAAGGCGCGCAACGAAGGAAAACGCGCATACTTTGTCGGGGCTCGAGCATTTATAGATGGGGTTGAAGTTCGATAACCTTTTAACACAACCTGAAGAATCTCTACGCAGATCTGTGGTACATGATTCAAGTTTAGTGTTGTACAAATTAAATATATAAATATGTTAGGTAATAACAACGTCTACAAGGTAATTTGTCGTTCTAAGCTATAGTTATGGAACTGCTAGTTTCTATTTAGTTGCCTCTCTCACACTTAACGTTATATGTGTATTTAGTCTATATGTATGTATATATGTATACATTTGTGTATAGGTATATTTAATGTACAAATACATATGTATATGTGTATGTTCTGAATTTATAAAAAGGTCAGATGTTCTCAGTTTACGATGAGCAATACTCTTTAATTAGTGAAAATTACTATTTCTAATAGTAACGTTTAAATCTTTACAAGTTTAAAATCTCATCTTTATCTATTATTTCTTTTAATGCCAGGGGTTAAGAAACAATGTTAAACGCATAAAGCTTTATTTCTTTTAAAAAAAAATGTAACGCTGATTTTTGTTTTATACAAGAGTCTCACTCTTGTGAGGATGACAAGAGGTTCTGGAGATCTCAGTGGGGTCATGATATCTGGTTATCACACGGTTCGGGTCATTCTGCTGGAGTTGCTATTTTGAAATATAAATTTGATGGGAAGATTCTTCAATCAGAAAGTGATCTTAATGGTCGCTATATTATTCTCACTGTTAAACTCAACGATCATATTTTAGTATTAATTAATATCTATGGTTACAATTCTCAAACTAAAAACTGTTTGGAACTTTAGAAGATAAAATTTCTCTTTGCCAAACAAAATATCCAAATTCTAAACTTATTATTGGAGGGGATTTTAATGTAACCCAAGATGATACTTTGGATAGATGGCCACCAAAAAGATCTCCTAATATCAATAACACTTTTGTTCTTTTCACTGAAAAATTTGATATAATTGGTATTTGGAGGAAAAAATTCCCTATTGATAAAATGTTTACCTGGAGTAACAAAGCATGTTCACAACAGTCACGCATTGATTATTGGTTAGTCTCAAGATCTATAAATGAGAATAGCATTAAGGTAGAAATTCTTCCAACCCCCTTAACTGATCACAAAACAATATATATACATTTAGATTTTTCAACAACTCAAACAACAAAAAATATCAAAGCTTCATATTGGAAACTAAATATCTCTTTATTAGAAAATGAAAAGGTTAAGAAAGATATAAGTAATCTAATTGACGTTTATTGGAATAAAGCCTTACATGAGAATATCTTTGGGAAGAATTGGGAGCTCCTAAAATTTGAAATTAGAAAATTTGTTATGAAACTTGGTGGTAAGCAAGCTAAAATGAGACAAAAGGAAGAAGAGGTAATAGCTAAAATTATTGCTCTTTCAAAAAAAACTTCTGAGCATGATTCTGATGAAGAGAGACTTAAAATGAACGAACTACAGAATAAATTAGATGCTTTATATAAATTCAGGGCAAAAGGGGCTTTCATTAGGTCAAGACAAAAATGGTTAGAAGAAGGAGAAACAAATTCTTCTTTTTTCTTTAGAATGGAAAAACACCACTTCCAGAGCAACTCGATTACTCAACTTGTTGTGGATGGCAGTATCACAAATAACCCAAAGAAAATAGCCGCACATTGTGCAAATTTCAATCAGAACTTATATAAATCTAATGTCTGTGAAGATTCTACTAGAGATTTTTTTTAATTAATAGGTAATGTTAAAACTATTAATGCAGATGAAAAAAGTTTTTGTGATGGGCCCATTCTTATACAAGAAATTGCTGACTCCATTGCAAATCTTAAAAATAATAAATCACCAGGAAATGATGGTATTGCCGCTGAATTTTATAAAATGTTTGTAAAACAGGTATCCATTTTTTTATACAAGGTATATTTAGAAAGTATAAATGTAGAATCTCTACCACAAACCATGAACCAGGGACTAATTACCTTAATACCTAAACCTAAAAAAGACCTTCTCTTACTTGATAATTGGAGGCCCATAAGTCTTCTCAACAGCGATTATAAAATTTTAGCTTTGATTTTTGCCAAAAGAATAAAAACAGCTCTTAATACAATAATAGATGAAACACAATCAGGTTTTATGAAAAATAGACCTATTACAAATGATATTAGATTAGTATTAGATATCTTAGATTATTCCGACTTGGTATTGGAAGAAAGTTTTATTCTCTTTCTTGATTTTTACAAGGCTTTCGACACAGTTGAACACCTTTTCATCGTTAACGCTCTTGAAAAATTTGGCTTTGGAGTTTTTTTTATTAAAGTAATTAAAACTCTTTATAAAAATAATAATAGCTCAATTAAATTAGGTCATGGTACCTCGCAAAGATTTACTATACAACGTGGTATCCGACAGGGTTGCCCTATTTCACCTTATTTGTTTCTACTTGCAATGCAGCTCCTGGCAGTCCATATCATTAATAGTGGTTTGCAGGGTATTTCCATTGCAGAGAAACAAATAATTATAAGTCAATTGGCAGATGATACAACTCTTTTTCTGAAAAATAAATCTCAGATACCAATAGCTATTAACATAATTCATTCATTCTCAAAAGCTTCAGGTTTACACTTAAATATAAAAAATGTGAATTATTACCTATCAAAAATTGTACTGATTCGTTTATATCAGAAATCCCAATTAAAAACGAAATAAACTATTTAGGAATTATTATAAAGATAAAAAACTAGGTGCTCTCTAAATTTTAATCCTCTTATTGAAAAGACACAACATAAATTAAATCTATGGTTGCAAAGAGATTTGTCTCTGAAAGGTCGGATTTTGCTTGCTAAGGCTGAAGGTATTTCTAGGCTGACTTATGCAGCTCTTTCTCTGGATGTATCAAAAGACATCAGTAGTATGGTTGATAGAATCTTATTTAACTTTATCTGGAAGAACAAAACTCATTATATTAGAAAATCAGTAATAATGAACAATCATGAATCTGGAGGACTTAACTTTCTTGATTTTTCTACCTTAAACAATACCTTTAAAATAAATTGGATTAAACAGTTTATTAAAATCCATCTTCAACTTGGAACTTTATTCCTGCATATATTTTTTAATAATCTTGGTGGTCTAAGCTTTCTATTAATGTGTAATTACAATATTGAAAAAATTCCCATCAAGTTATCAAATTTTCATAAACAAATGCTTCTTTCTTGGTCTTTAATTTATAAACATAACTTTTCTCCACACAAATATTTCATTTGGAATAATAAGGATATTTGATATAAGCATAAGTCCTTATTTTTCCCCAATTGGTTTAATAATGGCATCATATTAGATACTCAATTATTTAAATGTAATGGTAATCTTCTTAACTATACAGAATTCTTGTCCACCTTTAAATTACCTATTACAGCAAAGGAGTTTGCCATTATTTTTGATGCTCTCCATAGAGGAGTGATCACTTTACTGAAAAATGATTTGAAAGTATTATCTTGCCCTCTACCTTCCATAGACCCTTGTGAAACTTTTATTGGAAAATATTGTTTAATAGATCATTCTAAAAATAATAAGCGTATAAGATCTCTTTTCCAAAATGATCTAGTATCCATCCCTTACGTTATTTCATATTGGGACAGGTTTATTGAATGGAAAAAAGTTTGGATTTGATCCAACAAGTACTTATTAACTAAGTTAATATAAAATAATACATAAATGTTATCCTGTTAAAAACTATTTAAAGAAACTGAAACATGGTATCGACCTGAGCTGCTCATTCTGTAAGGACTCCACTGAAACAATGTGGCATTTATTTTGGAATTGCAGATACTCCAGATTTTTTTGGAAAGATTTAATTACTTTCACCAACAATAAT
>JAHFZB010000519.1:0-42238 GCA_036884735.1 Huso huso
ACACATAAGCTGCTTTTCCTAGGAAACTTTACGGTGCAGTGTGTGTGTGTGTGTGTGTGTGTGTGTGTGTGTGTGTGTGTGTGTGGACAGAATTTGAGAAAATGTCCCCACAAAGAGAGTAACTCATGAAAAAACAATGTTGGGGGGACGTCCCCACTTTGTAAAACACGTTTTTAAGAACTAAAAAGTGCCAAAATATTTAGTTTGTTGTCGACTTTCGTCCTGTGTGGAGTTTTGTCTGACTGGAGTTAGAAATAGTAAATAAAAATATAGTGAGAGTCTATGAGAGGTCTGGTATGCTTTACAATGTGTCCCTATGCTTTACCATACCTCTCTGTGCTTTACAATGCTTCCGTATGCTTTACCATACCTCTCTGTGCTTTACAATGCTTCCGTATGCTTTACCATACCTCTCTGTGCTTTACAATGCTTGCCTATGCTTTACCATACCTCTCTGTGCTTTACAATGCTTCCCTATGCTTTACCAGACCTCTCTGTGCTTTACAATGCTTCCCTATGCTTTACCAGACCTCTCTGTGCTTTACAATGCTTCCCTATGCTTTACCAGACCTCTCTGTGCTTTACAATGCTTCCCTATGCTTTACCAGACCTCTCTGTGCTTTACAATGCTTCCCTATGCTTTACCAGACCTCTCTGTGCTTTACAATGCTTCCCTATGCTTTACCATACCTCTCTGTGCTTTATAATGTGTCCCTATGCTTTATTACACTTTGCTGTGCTTTTAGCTCCAGCTTGATAAGAAACCCCTTTTCCACTTTTGCAGAGACCCAGAGGGGCCTAATTTATTCACTCTGCAGACAAAGGGTTCCTCAGCAGCAGGAAGGGTCTGAGACTGCTTGACTTGTCACATGCTGAGGGGTTTGTTCAAGACTGTCAGCTCCAGAAGAGCAGAGGAGACTGCAGGCAGTTAAATTAGCTAGCTCAGGCAGCAACTGGGTCAGACTGTAGAGATCAGCCCCAGGGTCGGGTCAGTGATAACACTCAATATTGAGCCCCTCTCTGGTTTAGACTTTTCTCAACCCTGCCTTTATAACCTCAGGCTCTCCCGGAGAACAAGCACATTGTTTCTGCTGCTTCTGCGACATTCTCCAATAAAATCGACAAAACCAAATCTAGATGAGCATGTACTCTGAAATACAAATGCAGACGGGGGCTTGAAGTCCTAAATGCCCAAGCCGTGTGCGTGTTCTCTGTTGTTACAGGTCATTTTGTTTTTTAAGGTATGGATAAAGGAGGAGGATTGTCTTGTTTGCTTGTAAGTCTGAATGAAGGCATGGATTGGGTAAGCAGGCCTCAGATCCTGCCATCATAGAGCTGCAGGAATGTGTGGGGGATGGGGGGTGCAGGGAGCCTTCAGACCAGCTTATAGGGGAGGGTTTGGGGCTCATCAGAATTACCTTCCCTCCTTGGGTGGGCAATGATCTAAAATCCACATGTATTCCAATGACTGCCATCATTGCAAGGAGGCTGCATTGGAATTCACTGTAAGTAAGTGTCCATTATTTTTACATGAGGTGTATAAACTATAACTCAGGACACTCCATGTGAATGTTCAAAAAAGCCTTTTTAAAAAAGCTTATAGGTGACCTTCTTTAAAGCTACAAAGGTTTGTACCCTGTGAAAGATTTCTGGGGTGCTGTTTCTTACCCCTAGTTTTGTACCCTGTGAAAGATTTCTGGGGTGCTGTTTTTTGCCCCTAGTTTTGTACCCTGTGAAAGATTTCTGGGGTGCTGTTTCTTACCCCTAGTTTTGTACCCTGTGAAAGATTTCTGGGGTGCTCTTTCTTGCCCCTAGTTTTGTACCCTGTGAAAGATTTCTGGGGTGCTGTTTCTTACCCCTAGTTTTGTACCATGACATTTGATTGATTGCTCTCCTCTCCGTGCCTGTACTCTTCATTGTACATGCAGTCTTGTAGAGTTTTTTTTTTTTAAGCTGTGCCCTTGTTTCCATGGAAACCAGCGCAGGCCCAGTGTCGAAGGGGGGATAAACAGGGTTGTCAGCAGCTTCATAAAGTAGTTTTTAAGGGCAGATCAGCCTTCTTCCCACTGAGAGGTTGGGAGAGCGTGCTGAAAGTCCTGTCCTGATTGATTGTCTTCAGGGGCACTCTATCAACTGCACTCCCAGTCTCACTCCAGCGGCTGCCACAGACGCATTATATCACAAGATCTCAGCCTCAAGAATGGAATTGGATTATGGTTTGATCGTATGAGAATACCAGACTGGGCTGTTTCCTAACTGGTTGCACTGTTGCACTGTGCAGGGTTAAAAACCTATTGATTAACACAAGAGAACTTACTGATGTGTGTATTTTGTGTGTGTGTGTATATAGATATGTTGATTAAATGCACCAGGATGTGAAAAATCTGTTACTCTAAACTCAACCCAAGTTGTTGCTTTCCAGTATTGTAGTGTTACACTGTGGTGGTTAGTTTAACAACAAATGGGGCAAATACCAAACTGTATTACATAACTGTGGTGCATCTTGAATGAATTTGAACCTCTATTCCAACACAGATTTAGGACAGAGGGTAGGAGACACTTCTTCACACAGAGAGTGGTGAGAGGTTATGGGATGGGTAACCTAGCGATGTTGTTAATGCTGAATTGTTGGGACCCTCCAAGACCCAACTCGACAACGTTTTGAGATCAGCTGCTAGGAATCGGATGAGCAACCAGATGACTTTAGTTGGGTGTTTTTTTGTTTTTTTTTAAAATGTATTTTGTTTGTGTTTTTTAGACCAATGCAAAACAACATCACATGTACGCCACACAAAACCAAAGCCTGTAGGGTATGTTCAAGTGATTTATATCTCACGGATGGATAAATCATTAAAATCAGGCCCTCTCTGACACTTGCAAATACTTTTAAAGACTGAAGAGAGATAGAGAGAGAGAGAGAGAGAGAGAGAGAGAGAGAGAGAGAGAAGAGAGAGAGAGAGTCACATGCATAGTTAGCCTATGCAACACAAAGCTTCATTTTGATAATCTAAGAGGTATCTGTATTTGCATCTAACACTGATTAGATTAGCTGCCTCCAATACGGCAGTCTCTAACAGTTTGAGTATGCGGCTCAGTGTGGCAGGTTACACAATGTATGTAACTTTGTGGAGAAAATAAAAATGCAGCGTCTCAAAGGTGATAAATCCTCAGTGTACAATGCCCTCCAGCAGCAAGTGAGGGCTGAAAACCCTGCTCCACGCTGCTGGACCGCAGCTCACCAGCCTCGGCACAATCCTGCCTTTGTTGGGACTTCAGCGAATTTTAGGCCCTTCTCATGGACATCTCCCGGGACAGATTTTCTCCCGTATTTTACTTTATAAACAGTAAAAAAGGTATCACGAATTGCACCCCCCCCCCCCCCCCAACTCCCGATTTTGTATTTTCAAAGGTTGACAGGTATGATACTGATTCCTGTGCTACTGATCCTTGTGCTACTCCTAATACTGATCCCTGTGCTACTCCTAATACTGATCCCTGTGCTACTCCTAATACTGATCCCTGTGCTACTCCTAATACTGATCCCTGTGCTACTCCTAATACTGATCCCTGTGCTACTCCTAATACTGATCCTTGTGCTACTCCTAATACTGATCCCTGTGCTACTGATCCCTGTGCTACTCCTAATACTGATCCCTGTGCTCCTCCTAATACTGATCCCTGTGCTCCTCCTAATACTGATCCCTGTGCTACTAATCCCTGTGCTACTCCTAATGCTGATCCCTGTGCTACTGATCCTTGTGCTACTCCTAATACTGATCCCTGTGCTCCTCCTAATACTCCCCCAGTGCTACTGATCCCTGTGCTACTCCTAATACTGATCCCTGTTATCCTCCTAATACTGATCCCTGTGCTGCTGATCCCTGTGCTACTCTAATACTGATCCCTGTGATACTGATCCTGTGTTACTCTAATACTGATCCCTGTGCTACTCTAATACTGATCCTGTAACTACTCCTAATGCTGATCCCTGTGCTACTGATCCTTGTGCTACTCTAATACTGATCCTGTGCTCCTCCTAATACTGATCCTGTGCTACTCCTAATACTGATCCTGTGCTGCTCTAATACTGATCCCTGTGCTACTGATCCTGTGCTACTCCTAATACTGATCCCCGTGCTGCTGCGGTCAGCGTGCTGCTCTAATACTGATCCTGTGCTGCTGATGCCTGTGCTCCTCCTAATACTGATCCTGTGCTACTGATCCCTGTGCTACTCCTAATACTGATCCCTGTGCTACTGATCCCTGTGCTCCTCCTAATACTGATCCCTGTGCTACTCCTAATACTGATCCCTGTGCTACTCCTAATACTGATCCCTGTCCTGTGCTGATCCCTGTGCTGACTCCTAATACTGATCCCTGTGCTACTCCTAATGCTGATCCCTGTTCTGCTCCTAATACTGATCCCTGTGCTGATCCCTCCTAATACTGATCCTGTGCTACTCTAATACTGATCCTGTGCTTTGCTCTAATGCTGATCCCTGTTCTGCTCTAATACTGATCCTGTGCTACTCTAATACTGATCCTGTGCTGCTCCTAATACTGATCCCTCTGCTGCTCCTAATACTGATCCCTGTGCTACTGATCCCTGTGTAACCCTCCTAATACTGATCCCTGTGCTACTCCTAATACTGATCCCTGTTGCTACTCCTAATACTGATCCCTGTGCTACTCCTAATACTGATCCCTGTGCTACTCCTAATACTGATCCCTGTGCTACTCCTAATACTGATCTCTGTGCTACTCCTAATATTGATCTCTGTGCTACTGATCCCTGTGCTACTCCTAATACTGATCCCTGTGCTACTGTCCTGTGTGCTACTCCTAATACTGATCCCTGTGCTACTCCTAATACTGATCCCTGTGCTACTCCTAATACTGATCCCTGTGCTACTCCTAATACTGATCCTTGTGCTACTCCTAATACTGATCCCTCTGCTACTCCTAATACTGATCCCTGTGCTACTGATCCCTGTGCTACTCCTAATACTGATCCCTGTGCTCCTCCTAATACTGATCCCTGTGCTACTGATCCCTGTGCTACTCCTAATACTGATCCCTGTGATACTGATCCCTGTGTTACTCCTAATACTGATCCCTGTGCTCCTCCTAATACTGATCCCTGTGCTACTCCTAATACTGATCCCTGTGCTACTCCTAATACTGATCCCTGTGCTACTGATCCCTGTGCTACTCCTAATACTGATCCCTGTGCTACTGATCCCTGTGCTCCTCCTAATACTGATCCCTGTGCTACTCCTAATACTGATCCATGTGCAGTGCTTAAAGGTTTGTGAATAGGATCCAAAGTAATTGTATGTAAAAAAAAAAAAAATCTGTATAATGTGAAATAATGTATAATGTGTATAATGTGATATCTTGTAAGCATTGTAAGTTGCCCTGGATAAGGGTGTCTGCTAAGAAATAAATAATAATAATAATAATAATAATAATAATAATAATAATAATTTAAATGCAAAAATGGCTCTGATATTATCATATTCCATGTGATTATCAGGTATTGACACATAGATATTTTGATCCTATTTTATGTTTTGAATGCTGTTTCAGATGCTCCTTTTCTTCTAGCAGCTTTGTCCTCATGACGTTTACAGTGTCTTCTGAACTCCGGGGAGGAGGCAGTGAGGAGAGCTTTCCTGCCCCCTTGTGGTGAAACAAGATCATGACAACTCAATTAGAGATTCGGAGCTCGTCAGGTATTTTAGGTAAATAACAAATCCATCAAAGAAGCAGCATATTCGACTGAATTAACAATTAGCGATGGCAGTGAGTTCAAAGATTCAAAATATATGACTCATTGGGGAAGAGAGAGAGAGAGAGAGAGAGAGAGAGAGAGAGAGAGAGAGAGAGAGAGAGAGAGAGACCTTGTGTTTGATTAAATATGTTTATGTTATACAGTATTTTGAAAGTTTGTAATTGACCCTAGTATCACTGGGGATTACATCTCCCTCACAGTAATTGGTGCCTGTGATCTCGGGACCCAAGTGCTGAAATATGACCCTTATTACTGTCACAACATGTCATTACTGATGGAGGGGATCCCTTGGGGCCGAGCCATCGAATCACACTGTAAAACAGCTTCAGTAACATTTATAAATCATCAAATGAGTGTGTCCTGGGAAAAGAACACGATAACCCCCCATTTAACATGTCTTCAGATAACCTCTCCTTGCTTCTGATCACCTGCTGAATACAATGTCCTTAAAAACTGAAATATTTGTGGGGGTTTTCTTGGTAATATTAAGCAACATAATGTGAATCTGAAATTGTGACATTTACTTCTTATTTTTTTGGGACACCTGATTTAATATTATTATTTTGTTCAGAATTAAAAACTTACCAAAACAGATTCTAAATATAAAGAACCGATTCTACATATAAAAAGATTCTAAATATAAAGCTTGAACAATGCCACACACCACACACACACACACACACTCACACACACACACACACACACACTCTCACACACACACACACACACACACACACACACACACACACACACATTATTAATATTATTAATTCACACCTCACACACACACACACACATCACACCTCACACACACACACACACACTCACACACACTCACACACACACACACACACACACACACACACACACACACACACACACACACACACACACACACACACACACACACACACACACACACACACAGACATCTCACACACACACACACACACACACACACACACACACACACACACACACACACACACACACACACACACATACACACACACACACACACACACACACTCACACACTCACACACACACACACACACACTGTTGTGTTAGAGTTTTCTTTTCATTGTCAGTCTCTTCTCAAACCATATGAACAAACATTTGACACAATAACACAAATGTTGTATATGATGATTATATTTCAGGTGGCGTGAGTGTTGCGCTTTGATTTTAGTTTTTGGCTCCGCTATTATGAAATGCATATTTGAGTATTTTAGTATGTCTGCCACATTTTATAAGATTATAAGATTAAAACCATTTTTTAAAATAATTTGGTATATGTATGTTAATGAAAAAAATGTATCATCCTGTGTTATACAATTTTTTATATCATTTTGATGTATGTCATTTAAAGGGGGATTTTATCATCATGTTATCTTTTTACTATTTCTCAGAATTGTTTTGTATACTGTTCATTTGTTGTTTTTTGATCTGGAAAAGCGATTTGAGGCTTCATCACAAAATATATAAGAAATAAAGACTGATTGATATGCTCACTGCTATGTTTAGAATACATTTTAAATATACAGAACTGGCACAGATATGTAGTATATGTAGATATATGTCCCATCTAAATTCATACATTATTGACCCTGGCAGTAACACTCAGTAAGAAACAGCCATGTGGCTGCACCATGGACCAGCAGTAACAGATGGCACTGTCACACTGCTGAGAATTGTGTTCAATTACCAATAAACGCAGCGCTCGATGAGACAGATGCGGCGTATTGATCTGCTTTGTGAGTACAGTCGTTCTGTTAAACAGGCAATCTGATGGATGGCGTTTACAAGGACACATTGGCTCGCAACACCACGAACACCGATGAGGTGGCATTGCATTCACTCAACTATCTCACTGCTATTAATATCAACCAAAACACAAAAACCGCACCACTACAGAGCAAGCTGAAAGCATTCTAATGATCAGCAGAATGGACAGCTCACAGTCATTAGTTAGGAAGGTGACGTGAAGATTTTCACGCACGTTGCCAGCTCGCGGCTCGCAGTCAGTGCTCGCAAGTGTAACTGGAGTTCAGAGCGCATTCCATTCTTTTGCACGGTCTGTTTTCATTTGAAACTCCGCTCACTGAGCGCGCAGTTAGGAACGCTCAGCGCCACTCGTCAAACTCCGGGAACTGTTCCGTCTGGGTCAATGGCAGAAACGTTTGGCCATAATTTGCGCAAAAACGCGGTTGGTGTGCTAGTCGGTGCAGGAGCCGCCTATTTACTGTATAACGCCTTTACGTCCGGAGGCGGCCAGCTGAAAGGTACTGTTCTGTATTTAAAACTGAACTCACAACAATAATCAAGGTGCGATTTGATGGCCGGAAAACGACAATACATTTGGCACTTACAAAGTCTTTCTGCTGAAATGTAATTTATACAGATGATATTCGTGTCCAAATCCCTTCTTATGCTGCATGTCGTGCAGCGTACTGTCTCGCTGGTTCTCACAGTCTCTGTGCACTGTTTTCTAGCTACCGCATATAATTGTGTTTCTCAACACTTCGGACCACAGACACCACACACACCGAGTGACGATGCTGACAGACTCATCAGAACACACGTTGTTAAAACGTCAATACGCTGCCCTCATTGTCGTTGCTATGATCAAACCCCTCTTTTCCGTTAAGTTCTTCAAAGTGCTTGGAGAAGCAGTCATTCCTTCCTGCTGAAAAAATACATTGAATCGTCTAAAAAAAAAAAACAGTGACGTTAAAGAATCCTGAAGAGAACTGACCGGAAATCGACCTTAGGTTGTGGCTTCTTTCTGTATGGAAAACATAATTGTCTGTGCTGGTTTGACAATAAAGTTAAATAAATTACGACAATCTATATACTGAACATATTTTTTGTCCTCTTAATATATTGTGCATCTATTTCAAACATATCTAACTATCTCAGATATAACAGAATAAGGGAATAGATTTTGTTCGTTTTTTCACATGTATTAGAGTGCGCTGGTAAAGTGAAGAAGCTGAAGAAAACTCAAAACCCGGAACCATTAAGCAGGCTGTTTGAGCAGCTGGAGGAGAAGAACAGCACATACGGCAGGGCTGCCCTCCTGTGTGAGATCCGTCAGTATCTGGAGCTGTGTGAACACACGGTGAGGCTGCAGGCTTGCCTCCTGTTAAAACATTAGCAACAACGGAACCTGGTCACAGAGCTTTAAAAAGAAACCAGCGTTTACACTGGTTCGTTTGATACTTTTTGTAGGGATTTTTAATGCAATACTATAGAGTTAGGATTTAAATCTCTGCTTCCTGGTATGGTATCACTTCCTGTGCTGCTGGTGAGCCTCACTCCCATGGTCCCAGCTTCACTCCCATGGCCCCAGCCTCACTCCCATGGTCCCAGCCTCACTCCCATGGTCTCACCCTCACTCCCTCACTCCCATGGTCCCAGACTCACTCCCATGGTTTCACCCTCACTCCCATGGTCCCAGCCTCACTCTCTCACTCCCATGGTCCCAGACTCACTCCCATGGTCTCACCCTCACTCCCATGGTCCCAGCCTCACTCCCATGGTCCCAGCCTCACTCCCTCACTCCCATGGTCCCAGACTCACTCCCATGGTCTCACCCTCACTCCCATGATCCCAGCCTCACTCCCATGGTCCCAGCCTCACTCCCATGGTCTCACCCTCACTGACATGGGCCCAGCCTCACTCGCATGGTCCCAGCCTCACTCCCATGGTCCCAGCCTCACTCCTTCACTCCCATGGTCCCAGACTCACTCCCATGGTCTCACCCTCACTCCCATGATCCCAGCCTCACTCCCATGGTCCCAGCCTCACTCCCATGGTCCCAGCCTCACTCCCATGGTCCCAGACTCACTCCCATGGTCTCACCCTCACTCCCATGATCCCAGCCTCACTCCCATGGTCCCAGCCTCACTCCCATGGTCTCACCCTCACTCCCATGGGCCCAGCCTCACTCCCATGGTCCCAGCCTCATTCCCATGGTCTCAGCCTCACTCCGGTGCTGAGCACCATGAAAGCCAGGGTGACCCCATGGGCCAGGCTGATGTGTTTCTGATCAGTTTGTGTCCTGTGTAAAGGAATTCTTTCATTTTCATGCTGGCACTGTTGTGCACTATTAATAGGTTATGTGTTTTTGTCAAGTTTACATTTTTGAATGTTTGGAACTCACTACATGCAACGCAGGGTTAAGAATAAGAATGACAATGCTGCAGTTGACTGTTCCTCTATTCTCCATTCAGGAAGTGACATTTATGCCCGCTCAGATTGGCATCATTGCTGCAATGCTGGAGGATGAAGACATGGTGGTTACAACAAACTGCTTCCAAGTCCTCAACAGCTTGGCAGGGAACTTCAGCAACCAAAAGGAGATGCAGGTACTGCACAGCAATAGAGAAAGCAATGGCTTGTTCAAATTGACAAGCCCAATATTGTGACCACCCCCATGGTAAACCACCAGCTTAAAAACTAACAGCCTCTCCTAAGGTGATGTGTAAAAGCAACGTTAGTAAAGACTAAAGTTACATAGCTGGTGCAGCCAAGCTCTGGAAACAAGGCCACCGCTATGTAAAGACAGCTTTTCCTTGCTTTCTTTCTGTGTGTTTTTCTAGAAGTGCATCCCCCGGATTATTTATTTCTCAGCCCAGAGTGCGTGCCTGGAGCAGCAGATAGCTGGCCTCGGGCTGATCAGCACACTGGCACTCTGCAGCGGGAACCATCCCGAGATCCTGAAGGGCATTCCGGAGTACCTGCGCATCCTGCAGACAGCGCGCTACAGTGGCAGGGTCTCGGTACGTGCCAGTAACAGAGATGAGGAGACGGGAGCTACAAGGCAGTCTCCTCAGTGAAATTGATGCATTAACCACACAGCACTTGTTTCAATTTATGTAAGGTTTCTGTTTCTTCTAATAACCCTATTTTTAATAATAATAGTATCTTTGCATGGTATTTTCTGCGGAGTTCCCATGCGTTTCCAATGGTCATATTATGCATTTATCATAGTGGTTTGCCGTGTTTATTAATATGCTTTACCATACCTCATTATTTATTGCAATGCTTCCCTATGCTTTACCAGGCTTTCACTGTGCTGTATTACTCTTTGCTCTGCTGTTGCTATGGGAAACATTTATAAGTGAAGACACCTTTTGATAAAATGACTTGTTTTTAGATGATTATTACAAGAATCCTATTCAGTCTGTCTACAAACCGAGGCCTCGCCTATGTTTTGCTGAACTCCAAGGTGAGTTTTGTGTCTTTATTCTTTTGTAAATTGTTTTGCAGATAATCTACCAGATGACTGTGGATGCTGACCCTCTTTTAATGAACCCTTACTGTATGTGTAATCTCTCCTGCTTGTACTTCATGCATGTAACATAGTTCAGCATGATTAAAGGACTGATTTCAGGCACTCAGCTGGGCTGCATGAATTACTGACATGTCACAAGTCTCTTAAGTGTATTTTAGCCTTGTAGCGAAATCCAAGGTTTGGTCCTATTTTACTATTCAAACAGTGGCAGTATTTAGACCCACCAGTCGTTTAGATCAATTGAATAACCCCCATCTTGTCAAATCGGTGCCCTACGCCTGTTACTGACAGTGTGTGTGCGTGCGTGCATGCATGTGTGTGTTTCGCTTTACTCTTCCATCTCTGTGGTGTAGGTCGAGCCTGCGTTCCTCCACCTCTTCAACCCCTTTGTGAATAAAGACATCATATACCAGCTCCTGGCCTTCGTGGGCAACCTGAACGAGAGCCTCAAGAGCGAGAACTCCTCGTGTGTGCAGTGGGAGTACAATGAGGAGTCCCTGTATGTGCTTCTCTTCAGCTCCGACTCCCCGCTGCTCAACAAGCTGCTGCCACTCATGAACCACAATGACACGCGAGTCAAGAGCGCCGCCGTCAGCATCGTCAGCAAGCTCGTGTAACACAGTGATGACTGTGTGGTACATTACTATTGCAAACATAGACTCCAATAAACCAAGAAGAATCTTTACCTCTACCGCATTGCTGCTGTTGTTGTTTTAGATACAAGTGACTGATCAGCTTGTATCAAACACAGAACTAAATTAGCCTGGAATAATGTGGGTTTTTTTTTTTTTTTTTTCATTTGCATTAAAGTTCTGTCCTATAGGAGTGCCAGTATTTCCCCTCTTTCCTGGTTTTCGCACACTGAATGTACTGAGAACTCTGTTGTTACAAATAGATAATAAATCGATATAAAGTACTTTATCGTGTAGCACTGTCAGGTAAGTACAATATGAATGATTAAATATGAATCTGTAATTACTGAATGTGTGAAACAAGAAGCATGCAGAAGGTCTGTTGCAAAGCACTGATTTATTTGATAGAGTAAAGGGGGGGGGGAGGGGTCACTCCACTCCATTGCTATCCAGGAATGCTGTGAGGATGTCATCCAAGCTGTGCGGTGTTTAAGAGAAACAGCATCTGCAACCGCAGAACCGTTTGTCAGTGTTAGCAGCAGAGTGCTGGAGCTGTTGAGTGGGACAGGGTGTGTCTGTTTAAGAAGATTCTGCCGTGTCACGGAAACTTCACTGGGATCGTAACAGACTCCGAAGTTGGTGTTTGTGATGGAACCACCGATGCTGATGCCAGACTTACACTTGAGACCACTTTCACACGGACAGCGGTAGTAGGTCCCATATAGAGTCTGAAAAACACAATACAGCATGACTGTAACTCCCACAAATCGCATGCATGTCAGTCTTTATCAAAAGATACATCACTGTTTGCTTATCATCGTGAGAATTACAGTAATATATAGTTATTGAAAAAAAATACGGATATATATTAATGCTACTAAAACTTTTTTTTTTTAAATAGTGGTTGAGTCAGAAGTCTCATCGGCAAACATTGTATCAAAACCCACCTGGGTTAAAGCTTTGTGAATAGACCCCTAAACACTGGACATTCCAGATATATATATATATATATATATATATATATATATATATATATATATATATAAAACAAGCCACTAGAGGGCACTCTAGTCTTAATTTGCCGGGATGTGCTGAAGAATCGGTGCTAGAAGACCCTGGTAAACACTTTGGGTTTGAATTGCAAACCGATTTATCAGGATGATCCAGATCACTGGATTTGGATCTCTTGACAGCTTCAGTACAAGATTGGCTATTGATTTATCTGAATGGAGTCCAAGCCACTCAGATGAGAAGGAATTCGAAAATGATTACGTTTCATATGTTGTTGTAATTCTTACCAGTCTTGAGAATATAGTGAAAATTTACCCCATAGAAATCTCTAATAACTCACTCAGTAGATGTGCCAGCATTGTATTGTATTTGATCTTTTAAAAATTGGAAAGTGTGTGTTTGTTACTTCCTTGAAGCTAGAAATAGTATGTCCAATCCTAAAGTAGTTCCCTGATGGAAGGAATCTTTGAAACGGAGAAGATGATCCGTGATTTAAAAGACATCAAATTAAACCAGAAGCTCAAGGAAAGACCTGTGGCTGGTTTCACAGGCCCAGATGAGCGCTACTCTCGGACTGCCTAATGTTAGTTTATGTAATTAGTGCTAATAAAGGTCTCTGAACCCATCTGCAAAACCTTCCGCTGTAGCTTGAATCGGTTTTATAAGCGAGAGAAGCATCGCAACCTTGGATGGAAGCCAGCCCTTATCTCCACTCTTAGCAAGATGCTCAACGCCGGTGTTTTTCTTTTATTTGATGTAGTTTTGACCTCGTCATGTATTGTTTAACCAGCTGTTCCATTCGCACAGCCGGTGTGCTGCAATCTGTCAGCTACTGACCTATGCACACAGCTTTCACTTGTTATCAAGTCTGTTTTGAATATTCACGAAACTGCTCTGCAGTGTTGTATAAAAACGTCGTAATGCTATTGACAGGTAAGAACATGTTTTGGGTGTTATTATACAAAATCTTCTACAACAGTCTTGGGTATAATTGCTCGTTCAGCTAAGCTTAATGGTGCCCAATCAGAATACAATTAGACCTCCAGCCCATCGTACTGATGCAACGCTCCATCCTAACTCCGGCCCTCGGTGTGCTGGTACAGCAAGTCCAATTATCATCTCTGAATCATTTCCAAATAAATATCTTAAAATATTTTAAAATATCTAAAATACAAAATAAAAATGATGAGCTTGAAATATCTAAAATGCACTTTCAGATATCTTCAAATAATTTTCAGATATTTTAAATTCAGTTTAAGATATCTCGAAATTACTTCTCATTCATTTAGAGATATCTCGAAATCATTTGAGCTCAAAATAACTTCCTGTTCATTTAGAGATGTCTAAAAATGGTCAGGAAGTCCGTTTAAAAAATAGATATATTTTAAACTCATTTAGAGATATCTCTAAATTAACAGGAAGTTATTTTGATATATCTCTAAATGACAGTTTGGCGTAAAATGCTAGCAAAAAAATATTTAAAGATATCTGTAAATTAATTAGAGATCTCTTTCATTTTTATATATCTCAAAATGATATGAAGATATCTTAAATGGTTTATTTACAGATATCTCTAAATATTTCAAGATATGTTAACATGCAATGTGAAATGTCTCTGAGTGATAATTTGGCTTGCCATATGTTGGCTGGGTCTTGGCGCGCGGTGGTCTCGGGGCTGTCCGCTAAGAGCATACATTCCTTTAGGCTCCGTTAGTGGACCGGTGAACTAGGGTTGCTTACCTTTACAGAGCATTCTTGCTTGTCGGCAGCTAAATAGACACATCGAGCCAAGCTGACCCCTGAGGTCCTGTGACAACAGGAGCTTTTACACTGGAGGCTGTTGAAACACAACTCGCCGTTCTCCTGCAAACGCATAAGTAATAAAAACAAAGCTTTACAGATTGGAGGTAAAGAGTAATCTTATTCTGAAGTTTATTCACAAGGATTTTGATAAACAAACACAAATACACAATGTATCACACTGGGAACAAGTTGTTCACAATATATAACGGTCCAAAGCACACCCGTCATCTACATTCTAATACATTCGGTGTCAGAAATGTAGAGCGAGCGACTTTGATGTAAGAAAGAAAGGCGGGTATAAAAGGATCCTGTCTTACCAGGTTAATGAATATTCCTTTGTTTTGAGGAGGAGCTGCCATCACAGCAGCCAGTGAGCAGGCGATAAAGACTAGGAGCGTTCTCATGGCGAAGGTGGTTCGGGTATCCTCTGGGGTGCTGTGCTGGGGAAAGGCTGATGTGATGTATCCAGTTCCTCACTTTGTCTTATATAATGTAACTTCACGTGATAGCGGCTCTTATCTCATAGGGAACAGAAGTTTAAAACCTGGCACGTATTATTAATTATTATTAATACCACATGTTGAAATCTCACAGAGAGCAAACAGGATCTTTCCAGGATCTTCTGTTTGTTGAAATTAACATTCTAGCCTATACTGTATCCCAGTTTATTGCCATGCAGTTGCTAAGTGGATACTGGACAAGGTAGCAGATGTTAGATTACTTTAAAAAATTTGACAAACCCAGGCTTCTATCTTTACTAAAAGCATTTCCAAATGGGAACACAACTTCAATCTGATAAAATTGCATATTTTTATTCTAGCGTTTTATTATTATTATTATTGTTATTTTTAATTTATTTGAATATAGAGACTGGAAACAGACATGTTTGGGGTTAGGGTTGAGCTGAGCAGTCGTTGCAGTTCATCTCTTTTCACTGCGTATGTTAAGAGTGCTTCTGTTGTACATCGACATAACATCTAAGAGATATTTAGAAAAGCTCCTCTTTCATAAATACAAACTCAAATAACGGCAATGCACATTCAATTAGTAATAGCACTGTACATTCAATTAGTAATAACACTGTGCATTCAATTAGTAATAACACTGTACATTCAATTAGTAATAGCACAGCACATTCAATTAATAATAGCACAGCACATTCAATTAGTAATAGCACTTTGCACTCACTCAAACACTTAGGTACCCTTGTTTTGAATGATATTGTTGATATTGTTTTCTTGAGGCATGCTAAATAATTCAGAGCTTCTTTTCAATTGCTGCGGTGCCGAGTTCCTCAAGGGAAATCTCAATGTGCACCTGCTTGCACATTCCTAATGAAAACACCTGCTCGCACTGCTGCCTAATGAAAATACCTGCTTGCTTCCTTGAAAACACCTAATGAAATGAAACACCTACCTGCTTCCCAATGAAAACACCTGCTTGCACTGCTTGTTTCGCACTAATGAAAACACCTGGCTTGCACTGCTTCCCTAATGCACTGCTAAATGCACTGCTTCCTAATGAAAACACCTGCTATTCAACTGCTTCCCAATGAAAACACCTGAATGAATGAAAAACACCTGCTGGCACTGCTCCCTAATGCACTGCTTCCTAATGAAAACACCTGATGCACTGCTTCCTAATGAAAAATTACCTGCTTTCCCTAATGGAAACACCTGCTGGCACTGCTCCCTAATGCACTGCTTCCTAATGAAAACACCTGATGCACTGCTTCCTAATGAAAACACCTGATGCACTGCTTCCTAATGGAAACACCTGCTCGCACTGCTTCCTAATGAAAACACCTGCTGGCACTGCTCCCTAATGAAAACACCTGCTCGCACTGCTTCCTAATGAAAACACCTGCTAGCACTGCTCCCTAATGAAAACACCTGCTAGCACTGCTTCCTAATGCACTACTTCCTAATGAAACACCTGAAATGAAAACACCTGATGCATTGCTTCAAAACACCTGCTAGCACTGCTCCCCAATGAAAACACCTGCTAGCACTGCTTCCTGCACTGCTTCCTAATGAAAACACCTGATGCACTGCTTCCTAATGAAAACACCTGATGCATTGCTTCCTAATGAAAACACCTGCTAGCACTGCTCCCTAATGAAAACACCTGCTAGCACTGCTTCCTAATGAAAACACCTGCTCGCACTGCTTCCTAATGAAAACACCTGCTAGCACTGCTTCCTAATGCACTGCTTCCTAATGAAAACACCTGATGCACTGCTTCCTAATGAAAACACCTGATGCATTGCTTCCTAATGAAAACACCTGCTAGCACTGCTCCTAAAACACCTGCTTGCTCCTAATGAAAACACCTGCTAGCACTGCTCTCAATGAAAAAACACCTGCTAGCACTGCCCCTAATGAAAACACCTGCTAGCACTGCTTCCACCGCTTCCTAATGAAAAACACCTGATGCACTGCTGCAATGAAAACACCTGATGCATTGCTTCCTAATGAAAACACCTGTTAGCACTGCTCCCTAATGAAAAAACACCTGCTAGCACTGCCTCCTAATGAAAACACCTGCTGCACTGCTAAAAACACCTGCTAGCACTGCTCCTAATGAAAACACCTGCTAGCACTGTTTCCTAATGAAAACACCTGATGCACTGCTTCAATGAAAAACACCTGATGCATTCCTTCCTAATGAAAACACCTGCTAGCACTGCTCCCTAATGAAAACACCTGCTCGCACTGCTTCCTAATGAAAACACCTGCTCACACTGCTTCCTAATGAAAACACCTGCTAGCACTGCTTCCTAATGAAAACACCTGCTGGCACTGCTTCCTAATGAAAACACCTGCTCGCACTGCTTCCTAATGAAAAGCCTGACGTTTCAATTAGTCCAGACATGTGAAACATCTAAATACAGCCGCTTTTTGACTGTTCCTGCTGACAACCAACTAGTCGTTTTAGCCTCCTGACAGCAAGACAACTTTATTATACAGAAATTCAAAACAGTCCCTGACAAAACTTTACTGAGGATTTTATACAAACTGTGCATGGTACCAGTACACAAACAACAATACTACTACGACTACTACTGACAGGTCACACATTTGTGGAGCTCCTGCAGCAGTGTTTAGAAAACATTAAAAAACAGTTGTTTAAACTTTTTATTTTGGAATTCTTTTTATAATTTAACTAATCTAAAGTAGTAGTGCACCTTTTTAGTTAAAAACATTCTGGTTTAGTGTTTTTATATTTTATTAAAAAAACTTTTTAGTTTTTCCTTTTCCTCCTGCACTTGCCTGCATAAACAAGTGCAGGAGAGATTTTTTCTTTTCTTTGATTTTTTTTCTTTTAAAACACTCCTTTTATTAATTCATTAATTTTACTTTAAAGCTTTTTATTTTTGTCCTTTTAAGAAAAATTATTTTTATATAAATAGCTGTTTTTTTTGGTTTTAGTTAAAAAATCGTTTTGTTTTTTAAAATCCCCCCATCTCTGCTGTGTGCAGAGTGGGGAGAAGGGGCAGGGAGCACAGACCGTGTGCCCTTTGTTTGCCCTTTGTTTGATTTTTTTTGATTTTCTTTTTAAGTTTAGAACTATTTTTAGTTTTGAACTTTTATTTATTTTTGAATTTTTGTTGTGCCCCTGCACTATTGTAGCAGGGTGTGTCAATTTACTGTTTGTTTGTATTATTAAAAAAAAAAAAAAAAAAAAAAACCTTTTGTGTTTTTCATTGTTTTATTTTTATTTTGTTGTTTTTTAAAAAATAAATAAATAATTTTTGTTTGTTTGTTTTATTTTTAATTTCACTACTCCTGCACTATTGGAGTGCAGGGGTAGTTATTTTTCATTTTTCATTTTTTATCAAAATAAACTTTGTCTTCTGTGTGCCCCTGCACTATTGGAGTGCAGGGGTGTGCAATTTGTGTTTGGTTTGTTTTTGAATTATTGTTTTTTTTTTTTTTTCTTGTTTAATAAATAAATAAATAAATAAATAATACAAATAAAAATTCAATAATGAGTGGGCAGACACCACAGCCCCCCAAACAATGGGCAAAGGCGGCCGCGAGCAATGCGGCCCCATTTAAAAACATCACCAGGAGGCATCGGGTCAGGTGCCTCCCTAGACTCCCTCTCGACGAGGGCTTCGCCAAGGCCATGGCGGCGGTGGGACCAGCAGCGATCGTGGCGGCCTCAAAATGTATCGGGAAAGTTTATTTTCCTGAAATCGGAGGCCGCGAACACCGCGATCGAGAGGGTCTCAGCGCGGGGGGGCATGTTCGTCTATCGAGCCCCTCCCACTGGGCAGCAGGGTCA
Source organism: Huso huso (assembly GCA_036884735.1). Taxonomy (NCBI): domain Eukaryota; kingdom Metazoa; phylum Chordata; class Actinopteri; order Acipenseriformes; family Acipenseridae; genus Huso; species Huso huso. The sequence goes on from JAHFZB010000519.1 coordinate 18,832, forward strand.
TCCTGTCTAACGTGCCACTGCTTATTCAGGATGCCCTGCTCATGCCCCATCTGCAAGCCCTGGGGGAGGTCAAGATGCCATCCACCCCATCCCCTGGGCTGCAGAGACCAGGCCCTCCACAATCCTATCCTTCCACACAGGGTGACCATCCACCTGGCGGGAGGGACACCGGGAGGGTAGTTTTGTGTCCCCTCAGGGGACCAACTATGTGATCTTTTATTCCTCGGAGGAGGTGCGTGTTACTGCAAGGAGCTGGGGCACCAAAAAAAAAGAGGTGCCCAAGCCCTGAAAAGCGCAGCCACCTCACACTCCAGCCCTCCTGAGTCCACCCGCCCTGGGGCCTCCAAGAGGCCCCAGAGAAGGGGGCAAGGCACCCGCCTCCCAGTAACATCCGGGGAAATGAGAGGCGGGCCAAAAAAGCGCCACCCTGCTAGGTCCACCGGGAGGCCAAGGGGGAGACGGCCCACACCATCTCCAGGGGAGTGGATGGAACGCCTGGCAGGGGTTGCGCAAAGCTGAAACTACCCTCATCCCCGGCATGAAGGTGGGCCTGCTGTCGCGTGGCAGGCAGGGACCTCCAGCAGCCTCAGGGGAAAAGGAAGGCTTGCTTTTCCCACGCAGTACCTAAGGGTGGGGCCAAGGCCTCAAAAGAAAGAGACTATGGCCCTCGGGCCACGGAGGGGAGAAGGAACCACTTCCCAGGCAATCATGGAAGAGGCCCCCACGAGAGGCTGCAAGGGAGGGAGGAACCCGCCAGGGCAAAAGAAGCTCCCTGGTAGATCTCCCCCTGACACCACAGAGCCCGGAAGCCGCCCCACTCTTCCATCGGGGCCGCCGCAGAGCACCCTGGCAGCTGCTGGGAACCGTCCTGGCTTACACGGTCCTGATGAGGGGGGCGGCGGAACCAGCTGGCATTGGATAAAGCTTGCAGGCTAATGAAGGGGAGGGAACACCACCCCTCCCAGAACAAACAGATAATGCGGAGCCCATGCAGGCACCCCAGCCGAGGGGCGAGGGGGGGGGACAAACCACCCTCCCTGAACAAGAACTGCCTCTGGCACTGTCCCCTAATGAAAACACCTGCCCCTGGCTGCTTCCCTAAAACACCCCCCTGAGGCAGAGGCGGCTCTTCCGGAGAGGGCAGAAGGTGGATCCCTTTGCAGAACCCCCCCTGCATCTGGGGACCGGTTCCAGTCACCGAGGGGCGGAGGAGCCCCTGGAACAGCAACCGTAATGAAAACACCTGACGGCCCCGCCAGGGGTGCACTGCTCCCTAATGAAAACACCTGCTAGCACTGCTCCCTAATGAAAACACCTGCAAATGGCCTAAACTCCCTGCTCCCTACGCGTGCCCGAAAAACTCACTCCCGTGAGGTGCTAATGAAGAAATGTGATGAAACACCTGCCCAGGTGCCTGAAAAGGGGTTACCTGTGTGCTTCTGCAAAACCCACCCACCCTCAGGCCGGGGCAACTGGCTGCTGGGGGGGGGGAGAGTGTCGTCAGCCATGACCGAAATCTTGTGGGTGGCCTGGGTGTTCCCACGGTGCTCGATGGTCAACGCCGTTCGGGCTTTGTTGCAATCCGAACGCTACACCTGGTGAACGCTGCGCTCCGTTGGTCCTATTGAACACCATCGGCCTGAGGCTTTGGCAACACCCGGCGCTCGGCCCTTCACCTTCACCAGGGTGAAAACGGGTGTCTCAGTCCCGATCGACCTCATTCGTTCGCTCACCTCCGACATCAGGCGGCGCGTTCACGGACCACAACCTGGTGGCTGGCTTCCAACTGGCACTTCTCAGCCTACTGGCACTTTAACAACAGCCTGTTGGAGGACACAACTTTTTGTCTGGCACAACTGGTGGGAAAACCTCTGTCAGAGGCCGCCGGGGCGCGAGCCTGGGACTGGAGCGGCTGGAAAGTGAGCCATCTGGAGAGCCGCCTGGCTCGCGCGGGGACCATGAGAGAAGAAGTGGCACCTGCAGCACGTCCCGGGGGGCGCGCAGGGCGCCAAGGCCCAGTTCCCGAGATGGACCGCGCACACACTTATGAAAAGAAGGAGACCTGAACATCACCTTTTGGACGACGGTTCTCTTTTTCCTGAAACAACGAGGGCCAGGGCTTACCGTCTTTCTTCCGGATCCCGCCGACCTGACGCCGCGTAGGGCCTCTGTGGACATGGCCCGACGAGTGAAACAGATGCTAAACAAATCGCCGGCATCCACCGTGAGTTTTACAAGAAGTTTTGCATGGTTTCTGTCCTGGCGAGATCCGGGAGATGCCCTTCTGAGTAACGCCCTGCCCAAGAAAGGGGATCGTTTTCCGGCGCCGGCTCCTGGCCAAGTTATGCTAATGAAAGTATTTCACCCCTCGTTTCATAGAACGGAACAATTATCGTTTTAAAACATCCTAATAAAAACAACCTGTCTGCCCAGTTTTTACAAATTCAAAACTGTTCCTGTCGGCCCACTGCACGACCAACTAGTCGGCTTTGATTCCTGACAACCAAGTTCAATGTTATTACTACTGACTAATAAGGAGACCTCTGAGAACTGGGTGGAAGGACAAGGTGGCTGCTGGCATGATTCTTGAAACTGCTTTCCTTCAGGGGACGGCTTTACACAAACAACAAAAACGTCGGAGCTACTGAGTTTTTCTCCACTACTTCTTCTGGGCGGACTAATACTACAAAGCCTCACTAGAGATAACCCGGCCCGCATGGTAACAAGCTCTTTTGGATCGATGAAACCTAATACAGCCCCTAATTCCGTGTGGAGTCCCTTGCGGGCGCGATCTCGGCCATGACCAAGTAAATTGACTCCCCCGATAGCCTCAGGGCTAATTTTATTTTCTTGGAACTTTTTTTCTCTCGGCGCCCCTCCGATTCAAAATTTTCCCAGTGGGAGGACTGGTCTCCAAGGAGCTGGGGACCTTGGGGTGGAGGGTCCCTGCACCTGAGCCTGGCCCTGGCACTTTTTGAATTCGGGCGCCCCTTTCTCTGTTTTTTTAAGGCTGCAGGCACCTCAGCAGTTCTGGCTGCATTCGTGTAACAGTGCACCTGGCTCTTGCATCTCGCCATCTACAAGACCATGTATTAAATCTCCGTGACTGTGGGGGCCATGTTCAGGCGTGTATTTTATGTACATGACCACCTTTGTCGATTCTGGGGCGTATATAATGTCTTTTTTCTGTTTTTTTGGTTTTGAATTTTAGGGGAGCTAAATTGAATTTTTCAAAGTCCGCCTACTAGGCATTAAATAGGACTACTACTACTACTACTACTACTACTACTAATAATAATAATAATAATAAATGGTGCATTGGCCTGAAATGTAAATGTTACTTATAGACTAATACTCGTTTATTTCTTGAACTTTTTTTTTAAGATTCAAGTTTTAAGTAGGACTGGAAGCGGTGTTAAAGAGGCACCTCAGAAGCTATTCGTGTAACAGTGTTGTGAATTAACAGCATATTCCGTGCGGTGTAGGCGCGTGTATATTATGTATATGTAATTGTTATATAATGTAGTTGTTTGGTTATAACACAGAACTAAAGCAAGTACTTTGAATGCACAGCCCACAGTAAACATCAGTACAGCAAGAACATGCATTAAATACTCATGCTGAGTGGCGTTTCAAAGACATGGATCCTGCGGTAACTGGAGACAAGATCTCCTGTTGACAAGCAACTTCTTCCGACGCGTCGGGAAGACGTCATTAACTATAAGAAGCTGTCCAAGGTCCTATATCATTATCCGACCGAGGACAGAAAGAGAGAGAGAGAGAGAGAGAGAGAGAGAGAGAGAGAGAGAGAGAGAGAGGAGAGAGCACACCATTAACAAATGGCCAGTTATTATTAAAGGCATAGAATCCGTCATATAGAGGCATTACCAGATATATGGTGTATCTGATGACTCTTTGAGCGTTCCAAGAATTAGACAAGGCTACTTAACATCTGAACTCCTTAGTGAGCTTGTGAAGATACGAGATGTTTTGAACTGAAGAAAAGAGGAAGATATTGTGGTATAAAAAACCGTACCAGAGACGTGTGGTTCAAAAGTGGACAAGTAACGCTGGGCTTTGAAGTGGAGCGTGGGAACTGATCACTTTTAACAGAGGCAATACAAACATCGATGAACTGTAATTGTGCTGCTGTATTATTGTTAATGATATTGCATTTTATGTATTTATTTATTTTGTAAACTCACGACTCAGCCACGTTTTCTGCCAAGATGGAAAAGATGCTACCGGCCCGTGAAGCTGCTAAGATCTACCACACGAACTATGTGAGAAACGCCCGGGCGATAGGCGCCCTTTGGGCGATTTTCACCGTATGCTTTGCCATCATCTTGGTAGTTTGCTTCATACAGCCCTACTGGATAGGAGACAGCGTGAACACGCCTCAGGCGGGATACTTTGGTCTGTTTCACTACTGTATCGGCAATGCCCTGACCTCGGAGCTGACGTGCAAAGGAAGCCCGCTGGACTTTGCCACGATTCCCTCTAGCGCGTTCAGGACCGCTATGTTCTTCGTGGGGATCGCCATGCTCCTGATCGTGGGCTGTATTGTGTGCTTCGGGCTCTTCTTCTTCTGTAACTCCGCCACAGTTTACAAAATCTGCGCCTGGATGCAGCTGGCCTCGGGTGAGTATGGATGTCTTTATCTAGTTGCCCTGCAAATATCCGTGATCTCGTTTTACAAGTCACATGTAAACAAAGCTGGCAATGTTAACGAATCATTTGAGTAGGCCTATATGTATCCAAGTCAAAACAAGAATGTAGAAAAAATGGCATTTATGTAAATAAAAATATGAATTTAGTGAAGTCGTCTGTTTTATATATGTGTCGTTTGAAGTTTCACTAAGGCTAAACGTTTAAAACATACTTTGTTGTATCTGTGGAAAACAGCAGGTGATGAATTGATGAGCTTGATGACAACATCTATAGCTATGTTGTGTAGTTCTCAGCCAGCGTTTTAGGGTTTATGTCAGTAAGTTGTGAAGTTATGCTACATGCACACACATTCCTAAACTCTAAGCTTTTGTGCTCCAGCACATTTTATTTTTTAAAAAAGTACACAAGGCAAAATTACAAAACTGGAAATATTCAAGCATTGGATAAGGACATAGCTGATAGTTCTCACATGGTTAGGATTTTAGAGGTGAAACGCATGAAAGGCGGAGCTTGTCGCGATACCTTGCCCAGTATTTGAGATAGTTGGAACCCCAAGTTGACAGGTTCCAACGATACCGTTCTGTTTTTCACTGTTCGGTACCATGTTGAATCCCTCGTATACAACAGAATCCCTAGCTGTGCAGTATGCGGGATCAAGGCTTCATACAACTTAAATAGAACAAAGGTCCCAGAAAAAATCTTTAACGAACCCGGGATTCCATGGAGATCAGTTTATTTTATTTTCTTTTTTTGTGAATTGTGTTTTTATTAATGTCAAAGACAGTACGATAGATAGATAGATAGATAGATAGATAGATAGATAGATAGATAGATAGATAGATAGATAGATAGATAGATAGAATGCATAATTAAGTTTATTTAGTACACTTTACAATTTTCGCTCACTGAATGGTACCACAATTGCAATAAAAGTCTGATTAACATATTTCTTTTTTCCTCTTTTATTTAATCTATAATTTTTCACAACAGTGATTGGGACTGAACTGTTGGTTTAAGAGAATACGCCGGAATCTCTTTGGAAACACTCGTATTCGCTTTCTGTTGGGCAAAGTCATTATAAATAATACAAAATAGTCTGCACTGTAAATGTTTATCATGTTACCATTTACTTCCCATCTCAGCATAATTGTGTGCCATTTAAAACATCAAAAACATAACCTCAAGAAAAAACTATAATAACTAACAATGATAAACGTTTTTTTTTTTTTTTTATTAAAGTCAGCATAAAAATGATCCAAAGGGGCTCTGTTCTGTCGCTTTGCACTTTCCGTAGACTCTTGTGTTTTCTTCCTTAGTTTTTGTTTTGCAAGTAAGAAATGTATCCAAAACATATTCAGCCGCGGTAATAAATACATCAAAACCCTTCAAAATATGAGTATTGTATTACTATTTATGTTTACCGAGCATTTACACTTCTAAAAAAAATGCCGAAACATTATGCTTCGCTGATACAAGTTGAAAACAGCAAAGATCACGAGCAGCACAGAGCGCTCACCTATACATCAGAGTGGAAAGCCACTCAATCAAAATCGCGCATGCGTACAGGTGGAAAATGTGGACATGATAGATTCTGTTTTTTTTTTATTTATTTTTTTTTATCTGCGGTTCACTTTGAGCTGCTAAACAAAGATTAAATCAGAGGCTTGCTACTGGTACGCACCGACAGTTCTTTATGACTATATGATTCCTGAAAAAACAATGCTGCCTCAGTCGCACCACCGTAATGTATCACTCTGTTTGTACCACTGAATCACAGAGAAATGAGAAATTATGATCCAGGGCTCCAGACTGCGACTAAAATGGTTACAAATGCAAAAAACTGTTTTTTAGGCGTTAGGCACAAAAATGCATCTCCCTTTAAAAGTAAGTGCCAATATTTACGAATGCGATATTACGTCGGTCTGTATAAAAACAAAACACGCATATCTCAATCGCATGTTTTAATAACTTGACGTGCGAGAAGGACGGTATCGGTAACAATTTGATAGAATAAAATTGCTTGTAAGAGCAGAGAGGTGCTGTATTAACACCAGAAGAATACGGGAACCCCGGTTTCTTGCAAAAAGTTGTGATGGTGACCAAACATGTGTGAGTATTGTTGTGTAAAAGAGTAGGTTAAAATGAACAGCTGCATTTAAGAAACGTAGAACAAGAACGGCAACAAATAAAAATACACTTAAGGTTTCTGTGTTGCACACGTGCCATTAACAAAATGCCCTGGAAACTTAAAATAAAGAAAATAATTAATGAAGGGCTGTAATGCAGCAAAAAGCGCAAGAACTAAACAAACAGGGAAGTGAAAAGGTTACTTTGCGTCTTGCATCCCAGATATAATAGATTGTGTTACATTGTTTTCTGTCAGTAATTTAAGAGATTTAATTGCACAAGATTCCATAGTTAGATGATGAGCTGATAATATCTCGTCAGCCAAAGAAGCAGGCACAATAATCTAAGAGCACCGTTACCATTGTGTAAAACAGTACGAAGCGTGAGTTTTGTACTAAAGCAGGGTCAGCTGTTGCAGGGAAAACAAAGTTTATTTCTGAAACTGACCATTTAGAAAATGTGAAAGCAGAACACACAGAAATACTTGGGACTGTAATTAGGAAGTGTACTGTGTGCTGCAGCTCACTTGATTGCAGTAAACAAACAAAACAACGCCATTTACTAATGATGATGTATGACAACGTGCTTGCTGGTGTAGATATAGCAGAACAAACTCACTGCAATTTAAACTGATTTTTACTGAAAATTAAACGGTATGTAAATCATGCGAGCTGCCTGTGTTACATGCTGTCAGATCAGGACTTCACTAACACTGAACATGCGAGCTGCAGCATGCTCTTCCCTATATTACAACTGTACACAATTGAAGTTGCGGTCACCAATTCGATATACAACACTGGCAACATATTTAAAATGATAAACATGCTGAGCTCATTGCAGTCATCAGCTGCATAGATTAACCATTCAGCAGAATGAGGCAACAAACAAGTGAGTACTTCTGGTCACCTCGCTACAAAAAGGATATTGCTGCTCTAGAAAGAGTGCAAAGAAGAGCAACCAGAATTATCCCGGGTTTAAAAGGCATGTCATATGCAGACAGGCTAAAATAATTTAATCTATTCAGTCTTGAACAAAGAAGACTACGCGGCGATCTGATTCAAACATTCAAAATCCTAAAAGGTATAGACAATGTCGACCCAGGGGACTTTTTTGACCTGAAAAAAGAAACAAGGACCAGGGGTCACAAATGGAGATTAGATAAAGGGGCATTCCGAACCGAAAATAGGAGGCACTTTTTTACACAGAGAATTGTGAGGGTATGGAACCAACTCCCCAGTAATGTTGTTGAAGCTGACACCCTAGGATCCTTCAAGAATCTGCTTGATGAGATTCTGGGATCAATAAGATACGAACAACCAAAAAGCAAGATGGGCTGAATGGCCTCCTCTCGTTTGTAAACTTTCTTATGTTCTTATGTTCTTATGAGTACAGACACAGCAAACCTGCTTGTAATGAGGCAGGTCTTGGCTTTACAACAGCAGTTTAAGATTGCTCGGTTACTGGTACACCTGGTGGTACTTGAGATGAAAAGGTTGAAAACCACTGGTTTAGAGAATATATAATACCGTTAAAAAATCAATTCAAGATCATTATTTTCTTTTACTTTCATTTTAATTTGTGCATTTCTGAGTCGTCCTGCGTACCCCCTATGACCCTTAGCAGTACCCCCACGGGTAGGCGTAACCCCGGTTGAAAGCCCTTGCCTTATACCACATGTTTTTACAATTTTCAAGTTTGTTATTTAAAGCCTAGGAGATGTATTATAGGGTTATAACAATACATTCTTCCATGGGTGTAAAGCAGGTGTACTATTGAATGCTAGAGTTTTTTCCCTTCTCCGCTATAATGGTTTTGGTATAATCTTTTCCCTTGAATGATGCACAAACCACAAAAACCCTAGAAACCTCCGTTCAATACACCTTGACATTTACTCATACAAGTGGTGTGCTTTTCCTCCTAACACGACCAATAGATCCAGGGTATGGATGACCCAGCCTGGCTTTGGCATTATTCTGTGGGTCTAAAGCTCTTCCACCAGGCTTATATTCCAAGATCAGAATCAGAAAACAGATGCATTTGTCTCTTCATAACATAAACAGTTTTCAAAACATAAACGCTTTCAAACTTATCCCCATTTATATTGACAACGTTGCAGAATTCCAAATCAAATGACAGCTAACTCAGAGTTATTATTATTATCATCATTATTATTATTAATATAATAATAATAATAATAATAATAATAATAATAATAATAATAATAATAATAGAAGACGCTTTTATCCAAAGCGACTTACAGAGACTACTGAATCGCCAAGGTGATTAGATATTTTATACTGACTGTGTAAGGGGATCCAGACAGTCAGACAGCAGTGCTTTCATGAACATTTCACCACCAGCTTCTACAGGGTCATGCATTTTTATATTTAGGAAAATGAAAAGCAAATGCGTCAGGAAAACGTCATTAAGCACGCGGAGCTGTCCGGGGTCCTGAATCTTTAGCAGCGCTCAGAAATAAACCGAGTGAGGAAGCGCGCTAGCAACAAATGATCAATTATTATTATAGAGAGCGATTAACAGACACTAAATGGTGTGATAACAGCTCGTTTAGAGTTCATAACGTGAGTTTTACAGTCGAATCAAGACGAAGACAAAGCTGCATGAGATTTGACTATTTAGTGAGCTTGTGGAGATAAACGATGTGTTGAACTGAGGCGAAGAAAAGCATACAAAGGAAGAATTATTGTATCAAAAACATCGAATCAGTGGAGACTTACACATGGTTCAGAAGAGGACACGTACAGCGGCGTTTTGAAATGGAAAGGGGACACTAATAACATTTCATAGTGGAGAAAACGGCGAACTGTAATTGTGTTGCTTACTGCTAGTGTAGTATTGTTATTATTTTTCACGATGGACAAGATGCTACCGGCCCGTGAAGCTGCTAAGATCTACCACACGAACTACGTGAGAAACGCCCGGGCGATAGGCGTCCTTTGGGCGATTTTCACCGTATGCTTTGGCATCATCTTGGTAGTTTGCTTCATACAGCCATACTGGATAGGGGACAGCGTGAACACGGCTCAGGCGGGCTACTTTGGTCTGTTTCACTACTGTATCGGCAATGCCCTGACCTCGGAGCTGACGTGCAAAGGAAGCCCGTTGGACTTTGCCACGATTCCCTCGGGCGCGTTCAGGACCGCTATGTTCTTCGTGGGGATCGCCATGCTCCTGATCGTGGGCTGTATTGTGTGCTTCGGGCTTTTCTTCTTCTGTAACTCTGCCACAGTTTACAAAATCTGCGCCTGGATGCAGCTGGCCTCGGGTGAGTATGGATGTCTTTATCTGGTTGCATTACAAATGAAAAAAACATATGTTAACGTCCCATTCAACTATCAATGCGAGTTTCTGGATTTATATACTGCAGTTCATCGCTTCTCAGCAGTGGTGAATCGTATTGGTAGACAGAGACGCGGGAAAGAATTTCAAACCGGGGGGCTTGAAAATGAAAGGGATGGGGAAGGCACCTTCGGGCAATATTTAAATATATACAGCATCGTGATTTTTGGTGGATTTCACCATCAAAATGTGCACAAACCAAGTGAGTTTCATAAGGAATAAGACACAGCGGCACGAAGTGAATAAATGAGAAACACGAGTCTATACATTCAATGTAAGATTCAAAGCAACAAGACAACGTATTATCATTGCAAATCAGATGTTACATAAATAAAATGCAATGACATACTAAACACATAACCTACTTTGTGCCGTCTTTAGATGTCTTTTAAAAATAGTAAAATACAAATAAAATACATTATAATCTTCGGCACTAAACTGCTTTCATTCTATTCGACAAGTTTAATAGGTCTATTCACAAACTGAACAGTTGTATAAATGCCATTGCAGTCTATACTATTAGCAATTATTATGTAGCCTATTCAAAAACGACAAGCATTTAAATACTTGCAACAACTTCAGTGCCGTGAAAAAGTATTTGCCCCCTGTCTGATTTTCTGCATTTTTGCATATTTTTGACACTGAATGTTATCAGATCTTCAACCAAAACCTAATATTAGATAAAAGGGACCCTGAGTGAACAAATAACACAAATATTTGATACATATTTCATTTATTTATTAAAGAAAGTTATGCAACACCCTGCCCCCATGTGAAAAAGTAATCGCCCCCTTAGACTCAATAACTGGTTACGCCACCTTTAGCAGCAATAACTGCAACCAAACACTTCCTGTAGTTATTGATTAGTCTCTCACAGCGCCATGGAGGAATTTTGGCCCACTCCTCCATGCAGAACTGCTTCAACTCAATGACATTTGTGGGTTTTCGAGCATGAACTGCTCATTTCAGGTCCTGCCACAACATCTCAATGGAGTTTGATACTACCATGACCATGACACTACCACCACCATGCTTGACCGTTGGTATGAGGTTCTTACTGTGGAATGCAGTGTTTGGTTTTCGCCAGACATAACTGGGCCCATGTCAGTCAAAAAGTTCCACTTTTGACTCATCTGTCCATAGAACATTGTTCCAGAACTCTTGAGGATCATCCAGGTGCTTTTTGGCAAACTTGAGTCGAGCATTCATGTTCTTCTTAGTGAGCAATGGTTTCCTCCTTGCTACTCCGCCATGAATCCCATTTTTGCCCAGTGTCTTTCTGATGGTGGAATCATGAACACTGACCTTAGCTGAGGCGAGAGAGGCCTGCAGATCCCTGGATGTTGTTCTAGGGTCCTTTGTGACTTCCTGGACGATTTTACGCCTTGCTCTTGGAGAGATTTTGGCAGGACGGCCACTCCTGGGAAGATTCACTACTGTCCCAAACTTTCTCCATTTGGACAATATGGCTCTGACTGTGGTTCGGTGGAGCCCCAGAGCCTTAGAAATGGCTTTGTAACCCTTTTCAGACTGATAGGCATCAACAACATTTTTCCGGAGGTCTTCAGGAATTTCTTTTGTTCATGGCATGATGTGCTTCTAGAACCTGTGTGCTGACAACTTCACTGATGGTAAGCGCCAAAGTTAGTCAGATTTATATTGTGCAGGGCTGGCTCAAATCAGGTCTGGTTGTTAACCAAAATACTCAAACAGCTGACCCTAATTATCCCTTTAATTGGGTTGAGTTAACTAGGGGGGGGCAATAACTTTTTCACACTTGAAGATTGCATGTTTGATTACCTTGCACACCAAACAAATGAAAGAAGCACCAAATGTTGCTGTCATTGTTTCTCTGAGACTCCCTCTATATACTACTACAACCCACAAAAAAATCTGACCAAATACAATGTGAAAAATGTGCAAAAATGCAGAAAAACAGACAGGGGGCAAATACTTTTTCACGGCACTGTATATATAAAAACAATATCCTAAAAGCTTACATTTTGATTTCCAACATACTTTTAAAAACAGAACTGGAACGAGACAGCTGTGTCATGTCGGAAATAAAACATCAACCCATCCATAACTGTACATATCATGGTTAACTATAGGAAGTAAAGTATTCAAATCATCAAGCACATAAACATTATACATTGTGCTGGTCTCTACTGTAACACAGACAAGACTTGAAAACATGCTGCAGACACCTGCGAATCAGGACAGTTCCGCCTTCTATACCACAATCACTAGATTCGTTCTGTAGCCGTATCGGAAAACAACAATTTTAAAGGCTAGTACAAAAGCAGTGCACTACTAGAGGCATTTGGTAGCAACTGTTACTTATTAACATAGGGTTGGTAGATTGACATGTATTTCTGTTCTCGCTACCTGTCTTTAAAGCTGTGGGCTGGATTAAATCAAGCTCAGATATTTTGTAGCTCTGCATTCCTTAATGAAAACTGGTGGCTTTCCTCTCACTGTAAGGAGGATGATTTTGCAAAATAGACCTACAGATATTCTGTCTGGATACACACGGCTTGTTAAACTTAACAAATAGCAACAATGTAGAATTAGCAAAGATGCAGAACACGTATTTTGGAACTCCCCCATTCCCTTGCGGTCAATTACAAACTTTCAAATCAATGTAAAGATCAACAATGGTCAATGGGAAAACTATTTACTATTAGAGGCTCAAAATGAAAAAGGCAGTTTGTCATGCCGTGGCAAGAAACACAGTTATACATCCATTACAATAGACGTAAGCTTACCTTGTTAATTTGCCTTCATTAATGATGAATGTCGTTTCTTGAATTCTTATCGAAAACATCAAATGTGACTTCTGCTTGAAGCCATTACTAAAATCACAAATTCCAAATACAGTACTAAGAGCCTACTAGTACAGGAAATGATCGTGCCTCACTTGCCTGTTCTGTTGCAGTAACACAGTTACAAAAGGACATAGCGAATAAAAATAAAAAAGAACATGGCAGAGAAGACATCGGCACTTAAAATACAGAGTTAGAGTACGAGTTCTTTGGTTTAATTAAATTTAAATAAGTGGCATACACAATGTGGATTGGTCCGAACTACTACACAAAAACACAGGAAGGTTATGGTTTGTTTCTTGAGAAATACATTGACATATGTTAACAGTTAAATATCCTTTATTCTCACCTGTTTTAAATGTGGTTCTGGAAGTTACATAGATTTCTTTTTAATGTTTTGCCATCCGACATTATTAAGCACAGTTATCATAGCGAAATTAGCTAAGAAACACTAAATACCAGCACCGACATGGCAATACTTGGCTGTGTGGTCCAGTGGTTAAAGAAAAGGGCTGTGTGGTCCAGTGGTTAAAGAAAAGGGCTTGTAACTAGGAGGTCCCTGGTTCAAATCCCACCTCAGCCACTGACTGATTGTGTGACCCTGAGCAAATCACTTAACCTCCTTGTGCTCCATCTTTCAGGTGAGACGTAGTTGTAAGTGACTCTGCAGCTGATGCATAGTTCACACACCCAAGTCTCCTTACAGAGACTAGGTGACCTCTCTAATGGGGAGCGGCATTACTCTTTATCAGAGCTGCTGACCTCTCTAATGGGGAGTGGCATGGTTCTTTATCAGAGCTGCTGACCTCTCTAATGGGGAGTGGCATGGTTCTTTATCAGAGCTGCTGACCTCTCTAATGGGGAGCGGCGTTGCTCTTTATCAGAGCTGCTGACCTCTCTAATGGGGAGCGGCATTGCCCTTTATCAGAGCTGCTGACCTCTCTAACGGGGAGCGGCATTGCTCTTTATCAGAGCTGCTGACCTCTCTAACGGGAGTGGCATTCCCTGCCCTTACAAAGAAAGATCTGCTGCCAAATACTGTGCTTTACTGCCCTCCCTATCAGCTTCTTTAATACAAATAGCAAAGACTGTGCTAATGTGTTTTAGAATGGAAAGTATATATATTTGTTTTTCCCATATTTGCATATCCTGTTATTCATTCCACAGCTGCTTAGCCTCATAAGAAGAGTTAGTCAGACAGGCTCAGACAAACAGGCAGAGAGGTAACGTTACTGTGTTAGCCAGGCTCAGCTGTGTCAGGGTGACTTTGGAAAGCAATCGTTTCTCTCTTCTCTTGGCAGGATTGGAACGGATTGATTTATCACATCACCTTCCTGCCTTTGTGACTAATCAATAAAGATAGTTAGGGATACACATTCTCTTTACAGTATGAACTCTTATTTCACCGTTTAATACTTCCGCAGTGAGGGGCTCCCGAGTGGCGCATCCAGTAAATGCGCTCCACGTGGAGTGCAGGATGTGCCCTATAGTCTGGACATCGCGAGTTTGAGTCCAGGCTATTCCTTTGCCGTCCGAGGATGGGAGCTTCCAGTGGGCGGCGCTCAATTGGCCGAGTGCTGCCCGGGGGGAGGGAGGGTAAGGTCAGCCAGGGTGTCCGCAGCTCACCACGACCCCTGTAGTCTGGCTGGGCGCCTGTGGGCTTGCCTGTAAGCTGCCCAGAGCTGCGTTGTCCTCCGACGATGTAGCTCTTGGGTGGCTGCATGGTGAGTCCGCAGTGTGAAAAAAAGCGGTCGGCTGATGGCACACGCTTCGGAGGACAGCATGTGTTCGTCTTCGCCATCCCAAGTCAGCACAGGGGTGGTAGCGGTGAGCTGAGCCTAAAAAATAATTGGCCATTCCAAATTGGGAGAAAATAATAAAAAATAATTGGCAACGACTAAATTTATATATAAAAAAATAAAATAAAATACTTCTGCAGTGAGTCATTTAATCCAACAAGTCCCCTCAATAATTCATCTATAATTCACTGTTTTTCTTTTTTTTGGTACTGAATATAGCAGCTGCTATAATGTCACTGAAATATGTGATGAGTTTTGACAGGACACATCCCTGTTGTGCATCAGGAGGATTTTGTCACCACTTTAGTTTTTAATCTTCTGCTTGATTCATTTGAATGTAACTGTTGGGTTAACATTGCTGTTGTAACATGTGTTGTTTTTTTTTTTTTGCGATCAAAACAGCCCTGTAAAAAGATGTCAGCTGGCAGGCCAGTCTGTATAAATATTTGAGCTCCATTACAATCCCTCTCAAACCAAGCCTCCCTCAATTGGGTGCAGGTACTGTTAGCAATCTGATATCACCAAGGGGCCAGGCTTCCCAGAAACACAGGCTTTGTTTACTCTCATCTGCTGCGCAACATTTGATTAAATATTTAAGCAGAGAGCTCACCGCCTTGTTGTAAGTCCCGTCACAGATCAACTGGTTGTTTGCCTGCCTGCATTTTATATTCCTAAAAACAGTTCATATTATTTAATGCAGAACCATTTTAGCAGTACTAAAAAAGAAGAAAAGTGAGCAGTTAAATGACTCCTTCTCTGTGCCCCCGTTCTTCACTTTTTTCATAGTACTGTGATGAATTGTGTGTTTAATGTTACAGAAGATGCAGGTTTTATGGTCTGGAGTAATAAAAGTGAAGCACACTAATAAATGAAAGGTTTTGCTGCTTGGCTGCATACTAATCCCAATAGAGATGCTCTTACTCCTCAGAATACAGCTGCAAATCCCACCTGCACTCCAGCAGGCAGCACAGAGGTGACAAAGAGGGGTCAAAGTGTACAGGAAGTTATTAGAATGCAGGTCACTGGAGACAGGGGCCCATTCAATTACTGTCAAAGTGACTTGGCCTTTTCCTAGCACCAGCATAACCAACCCTCAAACCAGCCTGAGCTGTTTCAGTATGATCAACTCTGACCATCCTCGAGCCAGTGCTGGGAATGGCAGAATCCTAATAGGATATTGGTTTTCCTGTGTCTGCGCTTCCAAGAGAGCACAACTTCCTAAAGGGCTGCAAATTATTCTCCTGCAACTA
The DNA here is from genome assembly GCA_036884735.1 of Huso huso. Classification (NCBI taxonomy): domain Eukaryota; kingdom Metazoa; phylum Chordata; class Actinopteri; order Acipenseriformes; family Acipenseridae; genus Huso; species Huso huso. The sequence goes on from JAHFZB010000519.1 coordinate 34,864, forward strand.
AGCTCCATAAAACTCCTAGAGACAGCTGCCGGAGGTAGCAGCAGCATTCTTTGAAGAGCTGAATGTTCAGTTTGACAGGAGGCACCGTTAACTAGCTGGGCGTTCTCTCCATCCGTGCTGCAAGCAGACTTTATGGAATCACATCAGCCTAGGCAAAACTTTAAACTCTGATTTGAATTATGAAGTGCCTATTTCAAATATATATTGAAATGGTTGTGCCATACGGCAGCAGTCCAATGAGCGTTATTGAGCAGGCAGTCAATCGGTCTCGGCCCAATGCGTCCAAGTTGTTTTATTTGCAGATGGAGGCTCAGATAGTTAGCACTAACAGACAGAGGCTGATCTGTTTCAGGTCAGATCTCCTTCAGAGCAGACTAATGGAGCAGTCCGCACTGGTATAAAAGCCTCTTTACCCTCCGCTCCCCTGCTCATCGTCTCTCTTCATCCGAGTGTGCAATGAGCCGAGGCGGTCTGGAGACGCTTATTAATGAGAGCACAGGAGCTTTCAGTAATGCCTGCAGATTGTGTAGGACAGGGCACCAGGAAAAGGTTCAAGGGCACCTGCTTTAAAGACATGCTCAGCAGCTTTCCAACACAACTGTTTGTTCACTTATTACTGTTGCAAATGATTTTTCCTCAGGATTACTGGTAGCTCTTTCTCATGGCATAATATAATATAACACAGCAACTCCATATCTCTAAAATGAAGAGAGAGAAGCGAGATTTTACCAGTGCTTTAAAATGAAAGTTTTTTAATGAAAGTTTTGACATAGTTCTTTTGTTATTTTACTGTAATTACTCACAAAGCAGAGTAACAACAGTCCAGTTCCATGCAATGTGTTGCAGTCATTATTCTGTTGGCGTTGTTCAAGAAAACTCAGCTTTTCACATTAAAAGCCCATTATTGAGTCCAGTAAGTGCTATGCTTATTGTTGCCGGAATCAATTCCAAGCTATAAATCCGGATCTAATGCATTAAACAGAAGGCAATCGATTTATGCTGCATTTTATGTCAAAAACAGATTTGTGTTTGATTAAACCAGATTGTGATGTAGCTTTTTTTTTTCACAAGGCATTTACCAGATTGCTAAACGTACAGCAAGGAAAAAAAAAATACTTATGTTACAGAACCAGAAAGGGGCCTGTAAAAGATCTTTAACGACCCTCGTTTAAAAATGAGTTTTCTTCTTAGCACTGGGATGGACACATTTGCATACTAAGTCAGTGAAGCACTTTCAACGCCTCTGTAGAAGAAAAAATAATTCACAACAGTGTGTTAATTAAAAGACTGTTAAACAATTAGACCATGAGAAAACAGCCACCTGCTCAAATAAGCATTAAACCATGATCCGGAAACCAGAGACACCTGCACAGTTCTCAGAGCAGTGTGTGTATGCGTCTCTCGCTGTCTTTTAGTGCTTATTGTACCTGCACTGTGTTCACCTGTAAATCATGCACAATAATGTGCAGCACAGTGGAGACGGACATCCTCCCAACCAATCAAGGAGTGCTCTTTCAGGCCCCACTAATTACATTGAAGATCACTTGCTCCTGAAAGCTGTTGCCAGGCAACAGGGGCCTAATGCAAGATGAATTAGTTTGTCGGAAAGCAATTGGAGAAGATAAACCCCATTCATTATTGACCTGAAAGCCTCTTCAAATGTCTCCAGCTACAAGTTTACAGGAGCAGAAGAAACTGGAAAGCCGCACTGTTCTGAGTGGTGACGAGAATTTGAATGCACATATTACAGCACGTCTTTCAGGCTTTACCACAGCCAGCTTTGTCTCCAGACCACTCTGTAGCAGATGGCATTGCAGTATTGCGATTGGCTGCAGCTATAATGTCAAACAGTGTGCTTGTTAGTCAGCTGGCTTACAAAGAGCTTCTGAACATTTACTGTACATCACATCATGACTAAACAAGCACACTGCAGGAAAGAAGAGAAAAGTTGGGTCATTCCTGCCACGGGACATGACTGCACCCTGACTGCCCACTAATACATATTCTAGGAGTCAGACTGTAGACAGCTGCAATGCATTAGACAATAAGATATGAACCACTTCATTATTAAAGCCAGACTTACTTTACTTCAATTAGGCTCTGTCTGAAGTAAAAGGCCATTAACACCCGTCCGCTTCAGCTCATCCAGAACTCTGCTGCCCGCCTGGTGTTCTCTCTGCCTCGCTTCACCCACGCTACTCCACTACTCCGCTCGCTCCACTGGCTCCCGATCACCGCTCGCATCCAGTTCAAGACTCTTGTACTAGCCTACAGATGCCTTGACCAAACTGCACCCAGCTACCTCCAGACCCTCATCTCTCCTACACCCCCCCCCCACTCGACCTCTCCGCTCCGCCTGCACTAGAAGACTAGCTCTACCTCCGCTCGCTCCCCTGCCTCCAGAGCCCGCTCCTTCTCCACCCTTGCTCCGCAGTGGTGGAATGACCTTCCTACAGATGTCAGGACTGCCCAGTCCTGACCACATTCCGCGCCTCCTTAAGACTCACCTCTTCAAACAGCTCCTGTAGAACTCCTCTGTTTGTATCCTGGGACACTATCACCCTTCATGTAAATGTGCTTTATTTTGCTCTTATCTGCCCCCTATTTTACTGCATTTAATCCTGTACTTCAGAATACTGTAATCTGCCAAGTGTTTAACCTGTAGTACTTTGTATTTAATCATATCCTGATGTAACTATCACTATTTAATCATATCCTGATGTAACTATCACTATTATCTGCTGTATTATTGAATTGTGGTTTGTCACACTTGTACTTTGCTTGAACAAAAGTTATTGTATTTCTTGCTCTTATTGTATTACTTGTATTGTAACACTTGAAATGTATTTGCTTACGATTGTAAGTCGCCCTGGATAAGGGCGTCTGCTAATAAATTAATAATAATAATAATAATAACAATGCATGTAAGGTCTTTGGGCTACTTAGACAGTAAAGTACTTGGTGCATACATTACTGGGTTAGAAAAGGGGCTCTCTACCTTCTGCACTGACCCTTTTAACTTCATTTGTGTCTCTGCCAAGTTTGAAACTGTGGGTTAGATTTATCCATAACATGCCCTCGGCTGTACCTGGGGATTGTGAATGCTGACTGTAAGGAAACTAACTGATGTATGTATTTGTGTGTGAAGGAGTGCACACAACAAGGATTTAAACACAATTGAACAAGTCTCCTTTATTGATTCCAATAATCATAGTCACAGCTTATCATTAATGAGGCCCCCAGTTATTAGCAGAACTGAAGCAGTAATTAGTTAGGAGGGCACTGAACACTCTTATGTTCTTGAATGCCCTCTCAAATCCCTGTCTTGTGTGTGAAGCTAAACCTTGCTTTTGCAGCTTAGTTTATCTTTTGTGTCAGCAATGTTCCAACACAGGTCAAGTCCACCCCCTTGCAGCTGTGCAGAGCAGTGTACTCAATAATACTGGTTTCAATCCCTTCGTTACTGTGGCAAAGTGCCCGCCCCTGTGTGTATTTTGTGTGTTATGTGTTGTATGTTGCGTGTGTTAATGTTGGTGTATAGACTGGTACACGGGATATAAACGGGTCTGTGTTTCACGTGTGTTTAAAGTGTATAATTATATTTAGGCACGAGATGGCACATCACTTCACGCAGATAAAATGTGTATAATGTGTGGCACGGGTTGCACGTAATGAATTCACGCAGTTGATTCAAGTGAATAATTAATTAGTAATTGAATCAGCACAAACAGTATAAATAGATGCACGTTTAGTCACTGAAGTTAGGTGTTGGTGAGTGGAGAACGAGTGTGGAGAAGGAGAAACTAAATAATAAGGAAGAACGTAAATATAAAGTGTTTTGTACTCACCGTGTTTGTTCGCCTGTCTGTGCACTGTCTAGTCCGCTTTTGTTCGCCTATTTATTTTGGCCTCAAATTAGGGTGTTTTTTTTTGTGTTCAAACCTTTATTTTCTGTCTGTTCTGATTATTAAATGCTGAGCATGATCACGCCTCCAGCTTAACCAAAATCCAAGTCTCTGTGTGTTACTTCCTGGGTCTGGTCTGACACCACCCACTCCGGCCGTCTTTGTGACACGTGGTGTCCTCGTGGGGATCGACAGCCTCAGGACTCAGGCCAGAGCAGGAACCGCAGTTTTGGATTGGAAAAAAAAAAAGGAAATAAATAAAAATGGCAGAAGACGCCATCAAAGTGCGGGACTGGATGTTGAAAATGCTGGGCTGAGGCCCAGTCTATCCCAATAGTCGCCCAGTTCCTGCAGTTTGTGGATAAGGAGCGATGGGAGGCGATGCCAAGGAACAGACCGTAAGCACCTGGGAGGAAGGTGTGGGTTGGTCCTCAGCTGCCTGGAGGCAAGTGCTATAAACGGAACAGCAGCCCAGGTAGCAGGACCACCAGCAGAGGGTGAGTACCTGCTGTCCCCATCTCCACCAGCAGAGGGTGAATGCCTGCTGGTTTTATGCCCACAGCCCGAGCGGAGGAGCCCGAGCGCCCCACGCCTGAGTGGGAGGAGAGTCCAACGCCCCACGCCTGAGTGGGAGGAGCCCAACGCCCACGCCTGAGTGGGAGGAGCCCGAACGTCCTACGCTTGAGTGGGAGGAGTCTAACGCCCCTACCTGAGTGGGAGGAGCCCAACGCCCCACGCCCTGAGTGGGAGGAGCCCTAACGCCCCACGCCTGAGTGGGAGGAGCCCGGAACGTCCCACGCCTGAGTGGGAGGAGCCCGAACGTCCCCGCCTGAGTGGGGGGAGCCCTAACGCCCACAGCCCAAGAGGGAGGAGTCGGTGGTCACAGCCCAAAAAGGGAGGAGTCGGTGCGCCCACAGCCCAAGAGGGGGGGAGTCGGTGCGCCCACAGCCCAAAAGGGAGGAGTCGCGCCCACAGCCCAAAAGGGAGGAGCTGCAAGGCCCACAGCCCAAAGGGAGGGAGTCGGTGCGTCACAGCCCAAAAGGGAGGAGTCGGTGCCCCACACAGCCCGGCGGGAGGCAAGTCGGGCTTCCACAGCCCTGGGACCCAAGCCACCAGCAGAGGGAGAATGCCTGCTGGTTCAGCCCCAAGAGCCGGAAGGGAGGAGTTACAGGCCTGAACCCCCTGAAAATTTTTGGGGGGGGAGGGGGGAGGCTTGGTGTCCCCCAGCAGCCTCTATTCATGCTGATGAGGGCAGCACGGCGCACACCAGCCCAGCCACAGCAGAGGGAGCCAGCACTGCCACAGCCTCCCTCTGAGTGGCCAGCATCAGCCCCATGGCCTCCACCACCACATCAAGAGGAGCAGAGCAGCAGGAGCTGCCTGCCTCCGGCCACCACCACCGCCTCCACTAGGGAGCAGAGGAGCAGGAGCTGCCCTGCCTCCGCCACCACCACCGCCTCCACCAGGGAGCAGAGAGCAGGGATGCTCTGCCTCCACCACCGGCCAGGGAGCAGAGGAGCAGGAGCCTCCTGCCTCCTCGGGCCAATACCACCGCCAGGAGCAGAGGAGCAGGAGCTGCCTCTGCCCCGCCTACCACCACCGCCGGGAGCAGAGGAGCTGGAGCTGCCTCTGCCCCACCACCGCCAGGAGCAGAGGAGCTGGAGCTGCCTCTGCCTCCACCACCGCCAGGAGCAGAGGAGCTGGAGCTGCCTCTGCCTCCACCACCGCCACAGGAGCAGAGGAGCTGGAGCTGCCTCTGCCTCCCGCCATCACCACAGGAGCAGAGGAGCTGAGCTGCCTCTGCTTGCTCCCCACCTCGAGCAGAGGAGCAGGAGCTGCTTCTGCTGCCTGCACCTCCACAGGGAGGCACGGGTGGCCGGAGCCCCAGAAAGGGGAGCTGCCGTCACCTAAGAAGGGGGACCAGGTCTGGAGACCACTTTCCCCAGCAGCAGTTTCAGCTGCAGGAGCCCCAGGGCCGAGCCCCACAGGAGGGAGCTGCCGGCCACTTAAGAAGGGGGAGGTCGGGGACCACCTGCCCCGCAGCTTTTCGCTGCAGGATCAGGGACCAGCATGCTGTCAGCGCGGCCACTACCGGCAGGGGAGCTGACAGTATTTCCAGGCGGGGCCCACTGAAGCCTCCTTCCCAGTCCGAGACTTGGCCTGACTGCTGGCATTATGGGGAGGTGGTCGTTGGAGGCCATGTGCTTTGCAATTGGGGGGTATATGTGGCAAAGTGCCCGCCTGTGTGTATTTTGTGTGTTATGTGTTGTATGTTGCGTGTGTTATGTTGGTGTATAGACTGGTACACGGATATAAAACGGTCTGTGTTTCATGCGTGGTTTTAAAGTGTATAATTATATTTAGGCACGAGGATGGGCACATCACTCCACGCAGATAAAATGTGTATACGTGTGGCACGGGTTGCACGACGATTTCATGCGGTGGATTCGCGAATAACTAATTATAATTGAATCCCAGCACAAACAGTATAAATAGATGCACGCTTAGTCACTCAGAGTTAGGTGTTCGGGTGAGTGGGAGAACAAAGTGTGGAGAAGGAGAAACTAAAATAATGTAGAAGAACGAATATAAAGTGTTTTGTACTCACCGTGTTTGTTCGGCCTGTCTGTGCACTGTCTAGTCCGCTTTGTTCGCCTATTTATTTTGGCCTCAAGTGCCGTGGTGCTGTGTTTTTTTGTGTTCAAACCTTTTATTTTCTGTCTGTTCTGATATTAAATGCTGAGCGAACACGCTCAGCTTAACCAAAATCCAAGTCTCTGTGTGTTACTTCTGGCTCTGGTCTGACACCACCCACCCGCCGCCTTTGTGACAGTTACCCCTTTACATAGATTCTAACTACAAACATGTTGCTTTCTATAAAAGCGGCGGGGCTGGTGATCGGGTGCCTGATCTACCCGGACTGGGACTCGGACGAGGTGAAGTGGATGTGCGGGGACAAGACTGACAAGTACACCCCTGGGAGCCTGCACCGTGCGCCTGGGCGCATATCTTGACTATCATCGCCATCCTGGATGCGCTCATCCTCTCCTTCCTGGCCTTCGTGCTGGGAACCGCAGGACAACCTCCTGCCAGAGGACTTCAAGGTGGAGAATAAAGGTAATGGCATCACAGGTCGGGTTTCTAAAGAGGCAAGGTAGCATCCTGACCACAGTATAAAACAGCCAGGCTCAGCTGCTGGTGAGGTTATAAAGCACCCTCATCTCACCAGCAGGGGTTGAATCCTTAACAGCAGTGCATCATACAACCGCAGTATTGTGATCGTGGTCATATTTAACAAAGCAGCTACAAGTCAGCTAACCAGTGTTACAGAATGGGCATTGAACACGGGCTGCAGTGCAACATGATAACTTGTATTCACACTTGCATTCATAAAACAACGTGACTGCTTTTGAAAAAATATTTTCATGTGTCTAATGAGCCAGTGTGCCTAATTTCCAAAAGACCTTTGG